>BQKZ01003069.1:53833-67074 GCA_036244855.1 Temnopleurus reevesii | reverse complement strand
GTGGTACATGTACCTATATGTTACTAAGAATTGATATGGACACACCCAGAAACTTCATTTTTCAGGACATGGAACACATTTTGTATTTTTCATGCAGTAACATTGATGCAGGCCTCTGAGAAATAAATGTGATATATAAGATGAAAAAGAAAAATTTACACCAAAATGAGGCATTACTATTGCTCCACCATTTGCCGTTTGCTGCAGAGAAGTTATCAAATGACTTTCAACTCTCTCTTAGCCACGCCCCTCTCTCCCTCCTTATCTAAACTGAATCGATGTGTGTGTGGTTTACCAGCCACAACCATTATACACGATTCTCTCACGAAGTTCTCAAGGATTCATCCAATTGTATTTTGTGGTTTAAAATCTGGGAGCGAGTCTAATAATGTTTCACTCCCGTACATTTTCCGCTTGAGTATAAATTATAGTTTGAGAATCTCTATGGGTTGATGCTGTGAGAGGATAATGACCAGATGTACAGAGCCTACCACTTCAAACTTTGCACTTTTTGAAAACTATGTTAAATTGTGTTTCAAAATATTCATAGAATTAAAAATCAGTTTGGTACTTAATCATAATCCACTCAGATGAATATTTCCACCAACAGGATTTACACAGTAAACTGTGTGTTATAAGCTGCCTAGGGCTGTGAAGAACAAAATTGCTGCAATTCGACGGGATTTGAACATGTGACCTCTCAGTCACGAGACGAGTGTCATTACAACTAGACCATCGGATAGTCCAAATGTTTGGGATCCTATTCGGATAATTATACCAAAAATCAGTTCGGTACTTAATTATAATCTAAAAATTATAACATTGGGCACATTTTTCATTCTGGACAGATAATAAATAATCTCATTTATTGCTAAAGATGAAACAGGATTTGTTTATAATTTTGTGAATAACTAGTTTAGGGATAAGGGAATGTAATTAATATATTGCCTTTTTCATTTTAGATTGTGATTGTGTTGTTTTAGAATTTAGATTATGACAATTTTCTATACAATTCTAATAATGTGAATGCTCTATGTATAAAGAAGAATTGATGTGTAAAATTGTGGCACAGCGCGATTTGTTAGAATTGATTGGACATCTGGCATGATTTATGTATTTTTACATTTCACAGAAAAGATTTTTCAAATGTCAGTGTTCATTCGTCTTCTCAAAGTTTTATTGCTATAAGATGATTAATGTCCCTTCACGTATCTATATTTTACAGATGGAAGAAATCGACTCCAAAGACTTTCCATTTGAAAAAATTATACAAGCTCCATTTGACAGAAATTATTCTTCAAAGAATAGTGTACATTCGTTTTCTGTAATTTTTGAAAATCCATTGAGTAATGTCCCTTCCCTTATTTATATTTTACAGATGGAAGAAATCGACCCGGCGGACTTTCCTTTTGAAAAATTCTATGAGTTATACCACAAGATATGCCCAAGGACGGATATAGAGCTTCTATTCAAAGATATGTAAGTTATTTATTTTTTTCAGATGAACAAAAAGATAATATTGTAGGGGATTTCATCCCTTCTTGGTGGTTTAATTTCTAGGAAAGATCAAAGCCAATATGGAAATAGTTAGCAGTTTGTGATTGTCTTTTTTTAACAGGACCATAGTCTGTGACGTATGTGACTAAAAAAGTGGATTTTAAAAAGATATATAATCTTGTTTTTATTAGGAAACATAAGATTTCATTAGTTGGCTTCTCAATATTCATGAAGGGTCAGTTAATGCCTTAAAAAGGAGCTAGGACTTATCATTGCTTGTCATCATGTCACAGATCAACGGTCATAGATTTTGCATGAATCGTGTGTAATATCTTATGTCACACACATCATGCAAATCCATGTTCAATGATCTGTGACATGATGATCAGCTATAAAGAGTCATGGCTCATATTGAAGGCAATGAGTATTCATGAATATCAAGAAGATATACATGTATACAAAATACAAGTTTTCCTCCGTCAACACAAGATCTTGTATAGAAATTTGAACATTTTTGTTCACATATGTTATGTTGGAATTTCAGTGGATTATACAGCAATTAATAAGAAAGTAGATAGGAATGGGATACAGTAATGACGTAGAAGAAGACAAAGCCATAGCCCAGGCAAGTATAGTGCTTTACCACTGGTATCACACAGCTGTATACTACAGTCATTTGCAAAAGTTTAGGACCACTTTTCATATTTGTATTAATTAACCTGTACACATTCATTGGTGGAGTCAGAAGAGTTTTGCTGACATTTTCGGGTGACATTTGCTCTAATTCACTGCTTAAACAGCAAGTTGTAGTGCTCAGACTATCAATGAAACCCTGGAAAAGACAAATTAGTTTGTTTTCTTGGAAAGATTTTGCGGGATCTCACACAATGATCCCCATTTCATCAGGCATGTGATTAAAGCAATGTCGAGGATCAAATCATTGTTTGAGAAAGATCACGCAAGATCTCTCTGAAAATTAAGGCACCTCTCTTTAAAGCCCAAGTATAGTTTTGGTAAAGATTAAGAAATGTGAATTTTTGGGATATGAACCATGACATGTAATGTTTATACACATTTTGAGACCATAGCATATTTTTCTACGAGCTAATTCTTTTGAAAATTTGAAATTGACCGTTAAATCATATTTAGCGCCCTCTCTTGGTTATAACAATACTTTGCTTCTTATCGGGCATATACAAAGTTATTTCCAATATTTGATTAAAGTATGATAAAAAGGAATACATAAAGAATAAATTCTGAAATTTTCATCCAATTCTGTGCATGAGAAGTTGTCCTTTATCAAGAAAGAAAATATTGAATTAGCGTCGGGGGACACGACGCTGAAATATTTTGCACATTTTAGGTTATAACTTTTCCAAAACTTGTTCGCACAATCTTTTGTACAGCATGTTCATGATATCATTTTTCATTTTATATAGATTTGATGACAAAATTTGGCGATAAAAATATTCGCTTTTACCAAAACTGTACTTGGGCTTTAATACATGGAAACTGATATTAACATGAACATTAGTTTTGATCATTTGAGCAGAAATTTAAGGGCCAACTTGCACACATTTGTGAGTAAACCCCCTTTGAGTAAAGATATGACTGTATAGAGGCAAGTGCAAAAATTGCAGGTGGTCTTAAACTTTTGCAATAGACAGTACAAGGATGTGTTATATTTTAATACACAGATACCATGTATTGCCTTATCTGTGGTTGAATTCAACATTTAAGTTCCTCGCGAGGCATTACATTTTTGCTGAGGAAAAATATAAAAATCCAAGACAAAAAAATTGCTCCACAAGAGAATTCAAATATTATAATTTTTTGAAGAAAAAAAGTCAATATCTGTTTTTTATATTATGATGACCTATAATTGATGAAGATTGAAAAAAATCTCTTTCGTGAAGATGTGTGGATGTAAATCACAGTTGAAATTCAAAGATGTGTGCATATCTATGCTCCAAGTGCATTATGATTTCAAACCGGTCGTGGACGAAATATGCGTACATGGAATTTTGGACCCCTGACACACTATGACATTATGAATAAATATAGCGATATGCATGTAATTTAAATGGTATTGTATTCAAGATCGTGACATACATTTTACGTCATACCGAAAAACATAATGATCCTTGACATGTTGGGAGGGGCACGCGAAAGCGTCCTGACCAATTGCAAATCAGTATCTATGTTGGTCAAGTGATACAGCATTCTTTTGATTTATCATATATTTCCAAGGGGTAATATTATTCCAAAGCATGCGGCAAGTAATCGATATCACATGATATGTTCTTGACCAATCATGCTTTGCCATCTTTCTAGGCTTTCTAGTATTGCAAGATATTTCATTCAAACCATTTCATTCATTCCATTTGCTACTCAATCATACTAAAAGCTGACCCCTTTTAGGAATTATACATTCTTTAAAGTCAGAAAGAATATTCACAGAAGGACCCTTTTTCATTTTTGATTAACTTTTTATATTATTAATCACAGATATACAGGGTCATTTATCACACAGAATTGATTTATGAAAATTGAAATCCTACCAATTAATTGCAAATCACCAGAAGCAGTATGCCTAATGACAGATTTATTTATTTTTTTCATTGGTCTTAAAGGGGAATTACACCCAGATAATAATGATTAGCCCATGAAAATTCATAACTTCTGAATGGATTATCCGATTTCGCTCAAATTTTCACAGTTTCTTCATCTTTAATGATAGCAATTTAATGTCCGAGTGTAGTTCCCCTTTAAACATTTGACCTTGTATACATTTGCATATTGTTTGCGGTGATAGATCTTTATTGTCATTGTACTTGACCAAGCTTGAAATTTATTTTGGAATATAAATGTAAGTAAATCAAGCAATTCAAGCCTGATGATATGTTAGAAATGAGCAAGCTAATCAACCTTAATACTGGCAAAATCGTCAGTATTATGCACTCAATGTTGACTTGATAATTCTGATAATTTGCAATACAGAGAATAAACGTTCTATCCTCCTTGACTCCTCATAATTTGCAGAGGACGAAACGAAACTGAAGGATTATCAGTGGACAAGCTGATTGAATTCTTAAACGACAAGCAAAGGGACCCACGACTCAACGAGATCCTCTTCCCTATGTATGACCGGGAGAGAGTTCTCCAGATCATTGAAACATATGAGAAAGACCCTCAGATGATAAAGAAAGGTAGGCAGATAAAAGTCATTTGATCATGTGATGTTAACACGATAAAATCTATTTCCGAAAAATTAAGTTGAACGCCAATTCATTGCTCCTTTGTAATGCTATTTAAATTGGAAGAGGCCTGTTATTGTTGTGTCCGCACTGTTCAATACACAGTGTATGGCTCTAGTGTCCATGATCGACTTTATTTTGCGGAAATAGATTATTTCATATTAATGTAGAATGTAGAGTTGTAGGAAATGGAAACAAGTGGCTAACTGTCCAAAATAACGGGACTCCTAAACCAGGTTAATGCTGCTAAAGCCCACGGCACACCTGATAACCTGCTTACAATCCTATTTTGACCCTCTCTAACCCTTAGTCGCATTTTGGCGCCATTGAACACTGCTGACAAGGAGAGTGAATCTCCTCTTGATTCACTATATACTGCCCTCTACTGTTGAGTTATGTACCATAAGAAAGCTAGAAAGTGCAGCATTCCAATGAATACAAGCAATAGAGGTATTGTATAAGTTTCTTTTCTGACAAATTGGATTGAAAATACAAATTGTGATTTTTCTCAAAAAGTACCTGGTACTGAGAGTGTTGAAGAAAGTGTCTATCATATCTATCAGAAGTATTAGAACACCTATGCAGATTACAGTGACATCAAGAAAAGGCATGATGCATGCTTTCTCATCGAAAGGAACAGCACATCAGCTCTGGACTCATACGGAAGTCAGAACAGTCTGTGCTATCTGAAGATTGTTTACGTTTTGAATTGATTAGTCCCCTGTATTCTGTATAAAGCTGATCAATGCATTGAAATCATATGTTTAGTAATAGCATTCATATGAGTTTTCAGAACAAGAATAAAGTTTGCTTTGTCAAAATACCCATGTAGAATGCTACCGCGATTTATTTCCAAATACCCCTAAACCCCCACACCTTTAGCAAATTACAGAGAAATATTACATTTTAAAATACAGAACTGCTATCATCGGACGATCTCTGCTGGTACTTCATGTCTGACGAGACATTAAAGACGTTAAGACATTAAAGAAAAACGATACATTGCAATCTCAGTGTTCCTGTTATTTAACGGTCTTTGCACAATATGTGAATATATCTTATCATGTAGTCCCATGCCATGGTTTTCCTGTTACCTCTTACAATCCCCCTTACCAAATTACAGAGATATATTACAATTTCAAAAATACAGAACTCCTATCATCGGATGGTCTCTGCCGGTACCTCATGTCCGACGAGGACTCACTGGTGTTCCGGACCGACTGGAGCTTTACAAAGTACGATTTAGTTCCCAATACCCATACACCTCCCCTTCATTAAATTACAGAGAAATTTTACAATTTTAAAAATACAGAACTCCTATCATCGGACGGTCTCTGCCGGTACCTCATGTCCGACGAGGACTCGCCCGTGTTCCTGGACCGACTGGAGCTTTACCAAGTACGATTTAGTTCCCAATACCCATACACCTCCCCTTCATTAAATTACAGAGAAATTTTACAATTTTAAAAATACAGAACTCCTATCATCGGACGGTCTCTGCCGGTACCTCATGTCCGACGAGGACTCGCCCGTGTTCCTGGACCGACTGGAGCTTTACCAAGTACGATTTAGTTCCCAATACCCATACACCTCCCCTTCATTAAATTACAGAGAAATTTTACAATTTTAAAAATACAGAACTCCTATCATCGGACGGTCTCTGCCGGTACCTCATGTCCGACGAGGACTCGCCCGTGTTCCTGGACCGACTGGAGCTTTACCAAGTACGATTTAGTTCCCAATACCCATACACCTCCCCTTCATCAAATTACAGAGAAATTTTACAATTTTAAAAATACAGAACTCCTATCATCGGACGGTCTCTGCCGGTACCTCATGTCTGACGAGGACTCACTGGTGTTCCGGACCGACTGGAGCTTTACCAAGTACGATTTAGTTCCCAATACCCATACACCTCCCCTTCGTCAAATTACAGAGAAATTTTACAATTTCAAAAATACAGAACTCCTATCATCGGACGGTCTCTGCCGGTACCTCATGTCCGACGAGGACTCACCGGTGTTCCTGGACCGACTGGAGCTGTACCAAGATATGGAGCAGCCCTTGTCCCACTACTTCATCAACTCCTCTCACAATACGTACCTGACGGGGAGGCAGTTCGGAGGCAAGTCGTCGGTGGAGATGTACAGGCAGGTCCTGCTAGCGGGATGCAGGTGGGTACACAAGTAGAAAACATTTTCACAACTCGATCTCGTGCAATTTGATTTGCCATCTCACATTCAGCGGGTTATTCCTTCCAGGATTCAATGATAGTTTTATGTAAACAAATTATAGCGTAATTGAAATTGTTGAAACTAGATACGTAATTGAAGTAGTGTTGAAAATATTTGCATTCTCCTAATTAGAGCAATTCATTATATGAATATATCTTCTTCTTATTGATCTTTATTTAAATCATATTTATTTCATATTTTATCATTTCATCTTTCATATAAAATTTATTTTGAAGCTATATATTCCTTGATCATTATTGTTGAATATACATTAAACATCATTCATCAGCAAATAGTGATTTTCTCTAAAGATTAAAGAAGAAGGGCTTAAAAAGCAATGACATATAATAAGCCAATTGTAGAGAAGTGACGAATCTACGTCATTACCATTTTATGTCTCGTGATCCAAGTTGCCAATTTGCTAAAAATATAACTATTTGAATTATTTTCAAACATCCTTAAAAAATTGTAACTTCTTCATTCATTGTCCGATTTTACTCATTCATTTAATTTTTTGCTGTTAAAGCGAGTTATTTTTGGAGTGGAATGACCATTTGAATTATTTTTCATTTCATTTAGAATACTACACAAAATTAAATTCTTTTCATAATGATCAGTGGTTTGGTTATTGCATGAGGCATATTTTGAAAACAGTTTTTCCAACATATTTCTTGTAATGATATCATTCGTTTTATTTCAGATGTGTTGAATTAGACTGCTGGGATGGAAGGAGTGAGGACCAAGAACCAATCATAACTCACGGACTAGCCATGTGCACTGATATACAATTTAAGGCAAGTACTGTAAAAACCAATAATTTAGGTTCACAACTTTTCAGCAGATTCACTGAATTTCAGACCTGTATGTGTTAATGAGGTGTTATTTTTCCGTTGTGAATGATTAATGTACTAAAGTTTTTGATCATTTATTGAGTTAATATCTTATGGATTAATGATTGCAAAAATAAGCTCCCAGTGAAAATTTCAGCGTGTACAGTGTCAAGAAGTAATCACACATACTGGGCATTCCTGGGTTGTTTCATAAAGAGTTTCGTACAGGTGTACACGACTCTGCACATGAAGGGATCATCAGTCTTGTACAGAGTTATGCGTACCTCCATGAATGGCTTTATAGAATACTACCCAGGGCGGTGTTTCACCAAGATAGGAAAGACTTTATGCACGACTTTACGTTCGACTGGTATCCCTTCTTGTGCGTATAATTTGTTATAGTATGCGCATTCAGCGCAAGAATTGATATCAGTCGAACTTATAGTTGTGCGTAATTTTAAGAAAAACTTGGTGAAACACCGCCCAGGTATGTGTCAGAAACCAATCATAGCTCTTGTATTGACGTTGTATGCTGTTACAGAATGTCCTTACATTATATGGTTATATGGTTAGAGAATGGAGCGTGGGAGGAGAGGAAGAAAGAAAGAGTGGGAAAGGAAGAGAGGAAGGGAGGAAAAGAGGGAGATTAAGGTTGAAGGTAAAGCAGGATGGAGGAGGAGGAGGAGGAGGAGGAGGAGGGGCAGGAGATATAGGAGGAGGAGGAGGAAGAGGAGGAAAAAGAAAAGGAAGACGAAAGAGGAGGGGCATGATTAGGAGGAGGAGAGGGGGAAACTATCTCCTGGAAGTATTCCAAATCAGGACATTTTCATAATTTTTTTTATAGATTTTGTGTAATTTGCTCACTTCTCGTTTTTTTATGTATTCCCAATACAAAGACAAACAGTGTAATCAATTATAATGATCTATAATACAGCAACGGTCAAAATTCTGAAATGTCGTTAGGTCAGACAATCACTGTAGTTGAGCAACCTAATAGCAACTGTTTCATGCTATAAACTTGCCTTTGTTTTAACATGATAATTTGTTATCAGGTCAAGAAATATCTTTCCATTGTGCATTTGGCAAAGACATGTATAAAACTTATGTGACTTTTATACAAAAGTGGTTCATTACATCCAAGCCCCAACCTCCATCCCCCTCCGTCCAAAAGTCTAGACGATAAATTCATTAGTTAGATTGAATTCGTGAGCAAGAAGGTATTAAATTACTCTCATATGTTTTAGTTTATCACGTCAACTAATGAATTCATGAAGTCAATGAATGATTGGTTTTTAATGCAATCATCTCCTCCTTTAAGTCTTTTTTTCTTGCCTTCCAGGCTATTAAATCTGGAGATGTTAAAACTAGAAAACTACATTTGCACACATTACGGTTATGCCTACAACTTGTTATGTACCTCAAATATGTCAAAATAACAACCCCTATGAAGTATTTTGGTCGAATGTAGTCCAGAATATTTAATTTAAATAAAAATCATATTTCATCTTCACACCAACGGTATCGCGATACTCCAAGCACATTACCACATACACACACACAACCTTGTAAGAGCACGTACATGTATAGTATGCACTTCAAAACACTGCCACACCATGCGGAACACGCACTGAGAGATACTCTTGCGCTATTGGTCAACGAGCGGTCAACGGCCGTTTTGAATTTTGAACGCACAGTGTAATAATTGGCTGGCTGCGAAATTCAAGTATTGTTAAAATACCTTGAGATACATCTAATATAGCCATCTTCGAGCTTACTTGATTGGTAATAGATTATGGCCTTTTATACCCTTTATCGTAACATTAAATTCTTGGAATGTCAGATTTGAGCTTGGAAAAGTAGTATTCTATCTTCAACACCCTGCCTTGTTCTTGAGCTTGAAAATTTCTTTACCAGTGTTAAAAATACCTCCAAAATATTAACATGTTAGTACATTCATTGATAGGGCGTGTAATCTTAGGTACACTGTTCAGATATATTTCGACCAAAACAAAAATGTTAAGGTTAGAAATGCTCTCTCTAATGATAAAAAGTGAAGTTGCCATAAAAATTATTCACATATTTAGCAACATAATAAAGCAAATTAAACTATCATGGGAAGTAGAATAATAAATAAAGTCAAGACCTTTGCATTATATCTTTCATTAGGCATTGGCTGTGTAACTCGTCAATCTCTTAATCATATTTGTATCCAAAGCGTAGGACCTTATTAACAGTTTGCGTGGGTGAGCATATAAATTACCAATTTGCTATACACCATAGCTAATCTCTGTTTCTTATTACTGTTTCCATCATTAGGAATATGAATTATTGACCTCCAGTAGGTGGATATAAATGGAATATAATAATATTCATCCACAAACTATATCAGTTAATATTTATAAAGAATAAATCATTATTTCTTTGAAGGGAGAGGATTTTAACCATAAGGATTTTGATTCCAAATCCAAGAACAGTCATTTTATGTGATTAGATGGTCTTGATTTGTTTGTTTTATTATCATAGAATTAATAAAGTTGATATTATTAACAGGGCTCTATTAGATATAGTTAAGTGGCTGTATGTTGACATCTCTAGATCCCCAAAATTGCAAATGATTTTCCCCTTCAAATTGGTAAATTAGTATTGCACATTGTGTCTGATGAGTATGGTAGCTTATTTGATTTGATGTTATGCTACTATACCTAAGTTAAAGTTTCAAACGGACTCGATTAATATGAGAAATTCATTGTATGAAAGATTACAGTATACCTACCATCCATCAAAAATTGGGAGAAAAGGTACTGATATTATTCACATTAACCCTTTCTTCAATAACTTTCTTAGTTATGTACAATCAATGATACACTTCCAAATGAACAGTCATGCTTAATAAGTTACAGTTATTATCCTGCTAATCTTTTGAATGTGGTTTGGACCAGTTATGAAAATGATGAACACCCACAGAGAGTCGAGGGAAGAGGATTCAATTAATTTCCCAGCTGCGGGGATGTTATTGCCTACTTTGTTTTAACGAGTCTTCCCTGTGCCAGTGAGGCCTTACTATGTTGTGTCGCAAGATGCCTGTGAAACTTCTCCTAGCTGTGTAGATTATTTGCTTAGCCAGAGAATTGTTTCACCTGTTAATCTTCACCTTCGGCAATCTAATGACTTTAATGGATTCGGGTCGCAGAGAGATAAAGACCTTTTCACCTCGTCATTACACAATGCCATAGTCTTATTTCATAGAAGTAGAGTATAGTATAGTTTATTCAAACCATATCAAATACAACATAGGTATAATGTATTAGCATGTAGTTCAGAATGATAGGTTTGGTACCCCAGGGAAGCACAGTTTGTGGACGCAAATTATATCTATACTCATTCTCTTTTATGACATTAATCCTATGTGCATGCCTGTATCATTTTCACTAGTCATTAGTAACATCATCCCATGCCTACAAATAAGTATTTTATCTTATGCAGTGAGATTTTGATGAAAAAACATAAAAAAGTAAGCTGTTTTTACAACAAATTGGACATTTCTGTAAGAATGAGAATAATTGAAGAGAGTTATTAAATGAGTTGTCTCAGGATGTGCAATTGTAGAACGTTTGTAGAATGACGTATTGGCTGCTGTTCATAATAAAATGTAACAGAATAAGATTATTGACATCAATGTGCATGTGAAATGAGGTAAATGAGTTGCTTCCGATCTGGGAGTAAAATATTTTGTCCTGAAAGATTGTATTTTGCCTCTGGGTAAATGTAGGAATCATATACTGAATGAATACCATCACTGTCAGCTGAAGGGACAGAGGATTTTGACAAAGTAAACAACCTCCATGAAAGCATTCACAATTGCTAGATGTACACAAATAGAAAATTTCTTCCCTCTGGTTGTGCAGAAAAAAATTGGCACATGTTCTGTTATAAAATAGGGAAACCCTTTTCTTTTGTACAGTGATCATGAAGCTATTTTGGAGGCTAGAATGAAGATGTTTTCTGTGTACATTTCCTGTGTCCCTGCTTCTCATAGTGCATTTTATTCATGGATATCAAATCTCTCAGTGTATCCAAGCCATGATGAAATATTAAGTCACTTACCTCACTGGCATTCAAAATGTCATTTGGTTTCTATTTATGGACAAGGCAGTATGAGTGCTGGAGGTTACAAAGAAACACATCATTGAGTCATTAGACACATTTTCCATCCAAAGTTTCCCTGTATACATGTCTTCATCAAAGTTAGATCACAATGGGGCTGTTTAAACATTATGGTTTTGGTCTTAGCCTGAAAATGAATGTTTCCAGAAATGCGTATAAATGAAAAGAATGTTTGAGACCATAAATAAATACTATATTTTTATTGTCATTAATACCTTTAGAGTAGATGAAAGAGGGTCTCTCCAAACTCTTCTTCTTCTTTTCAGAAGGTATATTCAGGCCAGCAAGGATATATTTAGATTGATGAATCAAGAAGTAATGCAGCATTCCTACTCTACCTAAAGAAAAACTGGAAAATTAATTCCAGGCCGGGGAACAGTTTGGGAATTCAATCAAACAAACATACAAATCTGGTGAAAATGATGGAATTTTGTTCACCTCAATCTGTGGTAACCATGATATTGACAATAATTAATATTAAATCTGTAAGAATAGGTTTAAATGAGATTGGTTTACAAAAGTTTTTGATAATCCATCAGGGGAAATACAGGAAATTTTATTCTCCTCAAACAGTGCAAACCCTGTGATATTCGATGCCAATTGATGGGTCTGTATAATTCTAGAAAACAGAGGGCATGTTCGAACCATTTTAGACTTTAAAATTGTTGGATTTTGCTTTAAATGGAAAGTTCAAGATCCTCTGTCCAAGGGTACATGAATCAGGATGATGACAGAAATCCAATTTTTTGGTTGTTGGGATGAAATAAAAATCAGGTCGAAATAGATTTCTCAAATATCTGATATCAAAAGGTAGTTTAACATCTTAGTTAGATAACCAACGGCGGTGCAGGTCTGCTAATGAACACATACACTACACCAAAAATTGAAGGGTCATTATCAAATCTAGATTTGGGGGTTTTTTTTGCGAAGTTTTGTTTTTCTATAAAAAGCCCTGTTGTGCATGTTATCAAACTCACCTAATCATTTTCACATATGGTCATATTATTTGTTGTATGATGCCTCTTGTTCCATGACCCATCCTGAGAAATGAGCCTAAAGTGACGCAAAGTTATCCCTAACTTTCTTTGAGTAGCGTATAGATCTATAAAACAGACTTATTTTGCTATGTATGTTGTTGGAACAATTTGCAATTCGGGGGATCGACTATAGTTGTAAGCTTTTCGCCGCTAGAGAGCGTGGATCAAATGCTTAATTTTGATTGGTCCACCCCTGACCTGACCTGGCGGGTATCGATTTCC
>BQKZ01003069.1:30011-53406 GCA_036244855.1 Temnopleurus reevesii | reverse complement strand
AGAGAGAGGGGTGAATGTAGAAACACATAGATATATATAGAGTAAACATGTAATGGGAAGAAGAGATGGGGGATAGAGAGAGAGGGTGGGAGAGGCAGAGAGAGAGGGGTGCATGTAGAAACACATAGATATATATAGAGTAAACATGTAATGGGAAGAAGAGATGTGGGATAGAGAGAGAGGGTGGGAGAGACAGAGAGAGGGGTGCATGTAGAAACACATAGATATATATAGAGTAAACATGTAATGGGAAGAAGAGATGGGGGATAGAGAGAGAGGGTGGGAGAGACAGAGAGAGAGGGGTGCATGTAGAAACACATAGATGGCTATGGCGTAAACATTTAATGGGGAGAAGGGGGTGGGAAGCGAGTGAAGGGGGAAGGTGCATGTAGAATCACATAGATGACTATAGAGTAAACAAGTAATAGGGTGAAGAGTAAGAGGAGGAAAGTGAAAGGGACAAGGGGAGAGAAAGATTGAATGAGAGGTGCATGTAGAAAGACATAGATGGCTAGAGTAAACAAGTAGTAGGGAGAAGAGATGGGGGATAGAGAGAGGGAGGGAGAGAGAGACAGAGAGAGGGGTGAATGTAGAAACACATAGATGGCTATAGAGTAAACATTTAATGGGGGGGGGGAGAGGAGGAAGAGAGAGGAGGAATAGGGGAAGGGAGAGAGAGAGACGGGGAAGAGGGAATAGAGAGAGAGAGGGTGCATGCAGAAACACATAGATGGCTACAGGTATATAGAGTAAAAATGTAATGGGGAAAAGAGAGTGGAGGAGGGAGAGTGGGGATAGGGGTAATGAGAGAGAGAGAGAGAGGGGAGGGGGTGGGGTAGATTGCTATGGAATAAACATGGGGTTAGGAAGAAGGGGATGTGAAGAAAGAGAGAGAGAGAAAGAAAGCAGAGGAGGAGAGGAGAGGAAGTGAGAGGTGCATGTAGAAACACTTAGATGGCTTTAGAATATACATGTAATGGGATGAAGATATAAGGGAAAGGGAGAGCGAGGAGGAGAAGCAGTGGGAGGGAGGGATGCATGGAAGGGGAAGGGGGGAGACAGAGAGAGAGAGATAGAGAGAGAAAGAGAGGGAGAGGGGAGGGGGATACCTACATGTAGAGGAGGATGAAGTGGATTGTATAGGTTGGGAAGTGATAGGTGAATGCAAGGTAAATGAATGAGAATAGGAGAAGAAAGGGAGAGGAGAAGCAGTTAGGGAATGGAAGAAGAAAAAGAGGAAAAGTAGGGGTATTGGAATCTAAGACAAGAGAGAAGGGTTATGGAAAGTTAGGGGAGGGGGAAGATAATTAAGAAAGAAGGAATTGGAGGGAGAAAAGGGTCAGGGAGGAAAAATAAATGGTGATTTTACATACATATTACATTGTACAGTCGTCATTACTTTGCAAAGCTACAAATCATTAGCATTTATTTTGTTTTAATCATGCTGTAAGACAAAAGGCTTTTGTAGCACTAACATAATTGTGCAAAGTAAGTCCTCCATTTCATATTAGACAGAACCCTGTAAAATTTCAGAACATATATTGGTTTCTAAGACTTTTTATCCTTATTTACTTCCTTAAATTTTTGTGATGTTTATTTTAATGTGTTTAATGTTAGCCATTTTGATGTTTCTGTATATTTCTGAATGAATAGTCTTGGGTAAAACAGTAAAAGATTGGGTATAAGATGAACATGTGTCAAAGCCTCCACTGGATCTATGAAAATTTAATATACACAAAAAATGTGCTATTTTTAGCTTTTAATATGTTAATTCTTGTAATGTTATCTAGATTTTCAGATTGACTCAGTTGTATGTGCAATTCTTATGATAATTCTTGTGATGTATTAGAATATTTTTTTAATCAGCAATAATATTGTTCATTTGTTTTTTACTTTCTTCAGTCTATTTTTGTTACAGGGACATTTTAATTATGCTTTTTTTTTTAATTATGTAATAGTGACATCTTTCAATTCATTTTGCTACTTTTCTTTTTACCCAGGACGTGATTCAAGCGATCCGAGACACTGCATTTGTGACTTCGGACTTTCCTGTCATTCTATCATTTGAGAACCATTGTAGTAAACCTCAGCAACTGAAACTGGCTCGTTACTGTGAAGAGATCCTTGGAGAATTCCTACTTACAGAGAAACTAGATGAATCCCCGGTGAGTGAAAATTATCTTTAAGAAATACATCATAATTTGAGTTATAATACGTTTTTGCTCTTTTAACACCATTATGCATGTACTAGAAGTCTCTCAACGTTTAACAGCAAATAATGTCCATAATTCGTATTCATGCTTTTGAAGATAATACGTGATAATATTAATGATTTTCTTTTTTTTTTATGTCAACACATGAACATCATTTCTTTCAAAGCGGAGCAGATATTAAAGACACTGTCTCACATTGTTATTTTGTGATTCTGAGATTCTCAAACCTACATGTATGTTTATATTACGTAGATAGATGGAAAATCAAGAAAGAATTTGTATTTATACACTATCAAGATATTAGAATAGAATTTAGTTTACCAGGTGCTGATAATTCCTGGACAGTGTGCCTTTTTAGGTCATTTTTTTTTTATTTTTTATTTTTTTTTTTTTTTTAACATTGATTTTGAAGCCTATCACAGCTTAGCTTATGTACACAAGCAACCATTTAGGTAGCATTTAGGACCTCGCAGTTGAGAATTTTTTAAATGAAAGCAGCATTATACAATGCCTTTAATTTATCAGATACTGAATTTATTCTTTTAGCCTAGATATTTTTTGCTTATTTTCTTTATCTTATGGAGCATTTGAGCAAGGCATTTCAATGAAACTGAAATAATAGTAATGAAACATTTTATAAAGCGCATAACACATTCATGCCAAAGTCCCTGTGCGCTTAACATAATATAGAAATGAGAAAGAAGTCAGAGGAAGTGGGATTATGAAGGTCAGTCATTGGGTTTTAAAGAGATGTGTTTTTAGGTTACTTCTGAAATATTCATATGGTGTAATATTTGTAAGGTAGTTTGGCAGGCTATCCTATAAGATAGATGCGGCATGTAAGAATTACCTCTAGCCGTATGGACTTATTTTTTATGGTGTCCATTTTAGACAAGAAAGGAAAATAAGTTGAGATTTTTACAATTTTAATTGGTGCCATTTTATGGGCGAACCTCTCCATTTTACCATTGACAATCAAACCAAGA
Organism: Temnopleurus reevesii; assembly: GCA_036244855.1. NCBI lineage: Eukaryota > Metazoa > Echinodermata > Echinoidea > Temnopleuroida > Temnopleuridae > Temnopleurus > Temnopleurus reevesii. The sequence goes on along the minus strand of BQKZ01003069.1, from coordinate 50,207 downwards.
ATATTTGTCAAAAATCCCAAAAGTTTGGAGAAATTATATTGCTAATTTGAATCCGTTTTGTAAAAGTTCATGAAACATGTACTTGTTGTATCATAAATTGTTGTATATTTCTTTGTTGTGCTTTTGAGGGCATTGCTTGTTTATACTGTTATTTTATTATTTTTCTGAATTTATCAGTTTTATAAAGTGAATGTTTTGACTAGCTTGAAGCAGGCACACATTTTCATCGCTATTTGTCAAATCATTGTTGCAGCATGTAAGGGCATGTATGGAGATAGATTACAGAATTAAAAAGTAAATGTGTACCCTATAACATGTATGTACTTATTGAATGCATCAACATTCAGAATAACATGGATAGAGCATTAAAAATTATAAAGCGTTTGCATACGTGTATTATTATTTTTTTGTACATTGTAATTCGATGTTCCATGTATGATAATATGGACATGTCTTTTGAACTGGCACCATTTTACATTAAAAATATTCACCTATTTATACCAAACAATTTTTTTATTTTATGCTGTTATAACCCCCATTTTAATGAACTTTTGATTTTTAATAGAACAGTTCCATTGCTACAAAAATGTATTATACATTATTTATCTTTATTAAGCCAATAAGATTGGAGATCTAACTGGCAAAGGTTTATTTTATTTACAGCTGGAGTCAGGCGTCCCTCTTCCTTCACCTAATAAATTAAAGAGGAAGATACTTATCAAGAACAAGAGGCTAAAACCAGAGGTTGAACAGAGTAAGTATAAATCTAAGTATAAGATAGGAATAAAAAATCAATTTTTGGTTTTTCCAAATTGGTCAGTCTTTTTATAATATTTTGTCATAAAAATAAAATCTTTATCATATCCTATGATTTTCTTGTTTGCTTTAAAGGTACTTTTAAACCATTGGTAACTTCTCTCATGAATTAAGTTACCATTTAATGAATACAATATTAGGCTTGTCTCAATATGAGAATATTAAAATTAAGTGCTATTATTGAGGTACATGTATAAGCATATTTTGAAATTGATCGCCCAATCATCAAATGTTTTGAAATTTTCTGATATTTCCCAAATGTCAGTGGCTGAAGCCAACTGTTTCTTTACATCTCCTTTTAAAAAACCTGACCAATCAGAACCAAATTTGCGGTGAGACAAGCCCTCTTATTGGTATTCTAGAGGCTGTTTTTTTTTTCTCCCAAGTAATCCATGCAAATTCATCTGCAAGATGTATAAAAGTGCTCAATGTGGCAGGTTTTTGGATTAATATGCCGACTTATTATTAGTTACTTGGTACTCCTTAAACCTGTTTGCGACAATTGAATTACGATACTTGGAATGCAGTTTGCATACATTACTTATATTTATGTCGGGCAAGCCTTGGGCAAGCTTTTTGGTTTTCAAGAACAACCTTTACGCATAAAATTTGCATCTACTGGTAAACCCATCCCTTTATCCTTCTGTGTCAAACAGGACAACTTGAGCTGATGAGGTTGCGACCAGAGCTGCTTGAAGTCAACCAAGAAGACGAAGCTGAAGAATGCGAGTCGGGTGAGTCTATCTCCATGCCAACTAATTCCATTCTTTTAAGAGTGTTTTCATGTGATGTCACGGTCCGCCATCTTGGAGGCCATGAGAGAACCATGCATTCGACCATGAAAATAGTGTGTTTTCATGGACTGATGCAAAGGGATTAATTTCTTGCTTCCAATATGGTAGATAAATTACATCACTGGAAACAATCTGTTATACCTCTTCCCTTTTTCCTCATCTTTGTCACTATCTCACATCGGGTTTCAATCCGCATACAGCCCTACTTGTAAGTTTGTGGTGGCCCATCTCATTTTGTTTCCGATAACTCTAATGATGGTATTCCTGACTCGCCCCAAACACAAAGAGAGTGAAATGCATTAATCTCTACAAACCGCAGTAGCCTTGTTTTTAACAGTCCTAATATCAATAATGGAATGCAAGAATCAGTCATTTAAAACTTGGTGTGAAAAAATAAACCTCTTTAGAAGTTGAAGAACTTCAAATTTCATCATCTTTATCAATCCTAGTTGTTTTTTTTGCATAGAATCAACCAGCTGGCCAGACAATGCATACTTTCATTCTAATTTATATAGAGCTTCTTGATATACTGTGTTTTATTATTTTCTAAGCCTGTTTCATTATATTAGTTTGGTTTGCTTTTTATATTGTTTCTGAGCATTTTTGATTGAGCTTCATGCTGTTTGCTTGCATGATGTAGAGTAGATTGAAAGAAATAAAATGACAAGATTCATCTTGGTGGCCTTGTTTACATGCAGAGCACTAAGTGACTAATTTTCTCAATTTTGTTTTAATCACTGCACAATTTTTATATGTGGTATGCACAAGCAACATACTTGAGTTCAGTAGCATATGTGTCAAATATCACTCTTTAATGAAGTCATAATGTATTATTGCACGTTTCTGAGAATTGTGAATGAAAATTTAACCTTTTTTTTTCAATTTTTGCACAGACACGGGTATTGATCATTTAGATATCGGAGCTGTAAATGTAGTTATTATTTACACTCATTTCATTAAAAAAAAATGATGAGTTGAAAAGAAAACGGAGGAAGAATACTTTATTATTGCACGTTTCTGAGAAGTGTGAATGAAAATTTAACCTTTTTTTTCAATTTTTGCACAGACACGGGTATTGATCATTTAGATATCAGAGCTGAAAATGTAGTTATTATTTACACTCATTTCATTAAAAAAATAATGAGTTGAAAAGAAAACGGAGGAAGAATACTTTATTATTGCAGGTTTCTGAGAATTGTGAATGAAAATTTTACCTTTTTTTTCAATTTTTGCACAGATACGGGTATTGATCATTTAGATATCGGAGTTGTAAATGTAGTTATTATTTACACTCATTTCATTAAAAAAAATGATGAGTTGAAAAGAAAACGGAGGAAGAATACTTTATTATTGCAGGTTTCTGAGAATGGTGAATGAAAATTTAACATTTTTTTTTTCAATTTTTGCACAGATACGGGTATTGATCATTTAGATATCGGAACTGTAAATGTAGTTATTATTTACACTCATTTCATTAAAAAACAATGAGTTGAAAAGAAAATAGAGGAAGAATACTCTTCAACCAGAACTTTAATGACCATTACACTCCAGCAAAAGTCACCTGCTTGCAAAAGTTGGAATATTCATATTTTCAATCTTAATACAGCACAGTGTATATGTAAGTTGATTTTATTGTCTGAAATTTGTCAAAGTTGCCATGCAAGCAAAATGGTTATCTGCTTCTTTTCACAAAAGTTTCATGTGCCAACATTTCCAGTTTTACAGCATGCGATAAGTAAGGCATCAAAGTATTGTCAAAAACAAATTCTGCGCTGGCTCTTTTGTCTTGTGTTTGAAAATGTTGAGTTTCTTGTACTATAGTTTTGACTTGATTGTAAGCACTTACTTATGCACTTGATTTCACAATTATCAATTCATTTTATCACCTTTTTATGTTTTTTACATATCAAATGATTACTACTTTTATTATCAAAGGTTTTATTTTCTTCATTTTTGGTTGGTCATCTATATTATATTTTTTTTGTATTTCCCCATTTTTGTACAGTATTCAAACAAAGAAATTTACAACGTATTATTCATTAAGATAGATTAACAAATCAAGTTTTAAGAAACATCAGTCGAAAGTTGAGGGAATAGATCATGCATGAAAAGAGTTCTATACAGCTGTAGGAATATTTGTGCGTCTATCATGTTTTTAAGTGGCAAAGTCTTTATTTGTATACTTTTGCTACAAAGAAAAAAAATGGTGAAGAAAGTAAAAGCTTATAATGAGGGTGTTATACACTATTGAACTTCCAGTGTTATTTCGTAGTGATGAGATCCCGATCAAATGATTATGGAATCTTTCTAAATGCTTACGCACTGCTACCTTGTGTTACATATTCTCAGCTAATCTTTTCATGGCTATTTGGACAACTTAAACCCACATTTATATGGATATATTGTTTTAGCTGGATGCTCCAAAAATTTGGAAATAACCATTTTCAAAAGCATGCTAATAAGAATGATGATGGTTTTTGAGAAAATGTAAAATACCATTGGATTAGTGATGCTATATGGAATTTCTGACCGTGTTGTTTGACTGGAAATGGAAGGTAACAGAAGAAAATAACATTTAAAGTAAGGGAAATGAAGAAACCCCCATTTTGTAGATTACCATGTAGTGGGGTATTCATGCTTTATCAAGAAGTTGCCTATTTAAAGAATATGGGGAGAAAGAAATGAGGGCATTATATTTCGCGATCGCAACAGTCCAATGGCGTAAGTAAAATGAACTCAGAAATCCTTTTTCTCTTCCATTATTCAAAAAATAATAAAAAATGCCCCTCTTTGTAAAATTGAACTCAAATTAAATGCTCTTAAAAGAGAATTAAACATTTTAGTGTTGCCAATTTATAGAAGAGAATCATGATTGATTTGGATTTTAAATAATTCCTGTCCTCAATGCATTAACGCAGTGTTAGCTCTAAGATATTTGTAATATTCATAGAAAACCAATTTGTCAATGATTTGAGAATGCTCCTGATTTGTCACAGGAAATCAATAAGGGGCCTGTGTGGAATGACATTGTAGACTCCTCTTGGTTCTTGGGAAGATCTTGTGAAACATGTTTGATTTTATTTTAACAGTGCTTCTAATAGAGGAAGGTAGCATGAAGAAATTTGATTATAACATTAAGATTAAATTAAAAGTAAGAGTGCAGTTATATTCATTATCCTTATATGTATGTGCCGTACATAGCTCTCTAAGAAGAGGGGACCTTTTTTTTCTAGCATTTTGACAATCTTGTACAATTTTACCTGGATTCTGTAGGGATGAGCATTTGAATGCTGTAAAATGTATGCTTTTTGTAAAGCAATGTGTGACTTGCAAATAGTAAAGCTGTCATCTTTTCCATTGTTTTGTGATAAATTGTGTAGGATTTCTTAATCAGACATTCATCTTGCAAGCAAAAAAAATCAGTCATTTATGGATACAGTACCAGACTCAAACCATATAAAATTGTTCTACATGAAGTTGTACCAGTTTTATTGCATTTAGCACAAGTTTCAATAGGGATATTATCTGTATCTTCATTTATGAAATTATGCAAGTAATCAAATTCAAACAGTATTGTAAAAATACCCAAATGTTTAAGGCATACAGTGCAAGTCAGAATGTATTGCTCATCTGTTATCACAATAAAACCCAGGGCAATTGGATCACAGGGGCGATCATTGGACTACTTGTGTTCTGCTGTTACAGTGATAACAAGTAGTAAGATTTAGTTGACTTGCACTGTGTCCTCATGGAGTATGTCTGTATTGAATTGCAGATGTTTTTCATTGTAAAGCATGTTGATATTCTTGAAAAGAAGTAATGATAGCTGTAATCTCATGAATTGTATGCTCTTCGGTGACTGGAAAAGAAATGTGGCATGTGTTTGTGTGATGTTAAGGGTGATCGCTGTGAAAGTATTTGTGAAACCTGTTGGACTTCCATGAAGTCTGCTGTCATTTTTTTAGTCAAGCATATCGATAAGGTTCAATGATGTGCATGATGGTGTATAGATTTGGACAGACTGTTAGAGTGATTCAAATTTATAAATAATTCCCAGTCATATCGTTTCAAGGCATTTATTGAATATCTTAGCAGCAATAGCTTTAACACTTTAAACCCAGTTTGAATTTTAATTGTCTCTATGTTGGGCAAGCCTCATGTTGGTTATGGTTGTCTAACAATCTTTGTTTTAAAATTACACACGCAACATGAACAGGTTAGGAAACTACTAAGAAGCATAAACGTTAATAATAGATTATTCCTTCTGATAACACTAAGAAGACCTTTATTTTTATATCGCATTAGTTATCAGTGTGTATGAAAACTATTTAGAACCACAAGAATATCTTGCATATTTTCCCTGCTGTAAGGGAGAAAGGATTCAAAGCTTTTCCCTCATCTCAAATGTATACTTTCCAATGCAGATAATTTATTTTATGACATGAAACTCTTGATAAAGTAATTAAGTGTTGCAAGAGTATGCAATGTCATTAATGCCTTCGCACCCTTGCAAAACTGTAGGTTGTTAGCCCATGAGAATGCTCTTTTGCAGTTGATTTGCATTTTCAAAAATATTACTGAAACTCCGTTAATGAGTAGTTAATTGTATCTTCTCAACCCAATTAAACAAAAATCAATGAAGATATGACTTTGATATTCGGGCTATGAATTCTGCGAAGTTACCAAATCTGTGTTGATGAATTTAATTATCACATTTTGACATATCACCAACAGTATTACACACTTCCTTACGGTAAATATTTTATTGTATGATGTAGTAATATATCATGAGCTTTCACACACACAAAAATGTATATTTGAGACCAGTGTATGTTTGCATGACTGTGTCTTGCTACAGTGGTGATCAAAGTATTTTCTGAATGATTGTTGAATGGACTATTATATTTATTGTAAGGCTTCTTGTGGTCTCTTAACCTTCTTTTCTCAAATCTTCCAGCTTGCTCTATGACCATGGATGCAAATAAATGGGACAAAATAAATGACTCCCTTTCGAATCTCACAATGGTGCCAGTATTTACAGTGAATTTCCTTCCAGATTATTCTGCAAAGAAATGCAGACCTGGGACCAGTTGCTCGAAATGGTCTTCGCTATCCTCTTCTTGCTTATACATCTTAATTTCTTGTGTCAACCTCTTATCATAGACCTATCAATGTTTGTGTCTGTGTTATGAGGGAGACACAAAAAGGGAAGAAGTCTTGGCAAGAAGAGTATAGAGAAGATATTTTCTGGCAACTGGCCACAAGTGTCTAATGCATAACCATATGTTTGCTGAATAATATGGACAGGAATATCGTTTGTGTCTAGGAAACATCGTTAAGTTTTGAATGGGAGGTTTCTTATTTTCTCCACTTTCTTTGTCAGCATGTCATAGTATCAGAAAGTTACACTCCTGGTGAATTTCTTCTGCACGTTTCATTCATTTTCTCATTTTATTTTTGTCGAAGAAAAATCCACCTGTAGGATTAAAAAAAAAGCCCCAGTGTAACAAAGGGTATGGGAGAAAAATGCGGGGGGCATTTTATTTCTTGGATTTTTTTCCCCACAATATTGGTATCTTCTCTTTTATTTTGTATAGTGTAGACTTGTGAATAATTGGGTGGAGAATATTTGAGTTTGCCAATTTTTTTTCATCCGGGATGCACCCCTTAAACTGGGATTTATTATTATTGCGAAACATAAGAATAAAGATTATGATATAATATAGTGTAAAACAAACTGATCATAATTATCATATCAACAATATTTTTCAAAATTTGACTCCTTGTTGGAGAGGGCAATCAAAACTTTATATTGATGGGCATATTGTTAGTGCTCTTTAACTAAATTAAATATCACAATCAGTACAATGTAAATTAGAAGCAATTTACCATTAACTTTAGCAAAGACTCGGTTGCATCCTTGACAAATTCTTGAGGATTTTAGGGAGTGTAATTTTCTGTTTGAGCAGAGGGTTAATTGACCATTGACATGATTGATATAAGTGATCTGATTCTGTTCTGTGCTTCAGTGTATCATCTTATGCCATTGGTTTATTCATTCTTCTTTTTATGCAATGGCCTGTTGGTTGTGTATAGATACAAGTATATGATTAAAGAAAAGGGAAAACATTATGAGAATTATGTTATAAATTCAAGAGTTTTTTTTTCTCAATTTATATTTCCCCCTTTTTCATATGAATCCACTTTTTGTTTCATGACCACTTCCCAAGGAGAGCAATCCATGGAATTAAAAATCACCGTAAAGGCCGACTTACACCTTTGCATTTTTAACTTGTCAGCCCAGCCTTTTTTTAGAAATTAAAAATGCTCCCTGGATGCACAGCGTACATAGATCAGATTGTAGACTGATGTTCAGTTTGTGCTCAAGAAGCGTACACCTACTGTCAGTCCTCTATGACCTGCGTCCCGGGAGTGTTTTTATTTTCAAAAGCGCTTGGCTGATACAGGTTAAAACATGCAAAGGTGTGAGTCTGCCTTAGGAAGGCATTGTAGACCATGATGGTGTTTTACCCAGTCATTGTTGGTATTTAGAACAAACTTTAAGAAATACTAGATTGCATTCAGTATTTAGTTCTTCAAGTTTTTCTTACCTTGTTGTAACTCAACAAAGATTGGAAAATTCCTCATCGTACCAACCAAACTTTTCAAAAAGTAAAACAAACATATGAATAAGCAATGATATCACAGTGAATACAGAACACCTTATTGAGTCTGTTCTAAATGGCCTGAATCTACTCACTCCCAAATTTTGATTCCAAACTGGTATCAAAACCTGTCAGAAGCTGAGTTGGCAGATATCCAATTTAATTTTCCTCCCCACAGCAAACGTGATTTTGAAAATGTGATAACCATCTTCCAAAGTGCATCACATGGAAAGGCATTTACTTTGTGTATGATCATGACATGTTTTCTGTTACATGAACAAGAAACTTGTATTATATATAGCCCTATTTTTCATCAATTGTAGTACAACAAAATATATAGGGGATGGGGACTGATATGGTAGTTTGATCAATGGAACACAAATTTAGTATTCAGTATATCCAAGAGTAGATACTATATTTGAATGATTATCGACTATGGGAATTTGAATATTTGAATAAAATTGAAGATCAAAGATCATTATTTTCTATTTGCAACCTCCTGTTTATCTTAAAAGTTATAAAATGCGTACATCATGGTTATGGTATTTATGGATCAATCTAAAATAAAATGCAAAACAATATTGCCCTAATGATTTTTGTATAATTTAACTGCAAAAATTGTCTGATACAGACTTTAAATTCTCCTCCTCAATTCAACTGATCTCCAACTTTAACATTTCTTGACAATGATTGAAACAAATTATTTCTGTTAATTAAGACAAAACACCCATCTTCCAGCATCGAATTACTATTAGTTGAGACTTGGACTATTAAAAAGTATTATCAGTATGTACTTCTATTTTCAGAGTGCTCTTATTCGTTAATGCTCCTCGAAACTAAAAATGAACGAAAAATTATTTTTTTGTATTTTCCTACAGTTTACTTTGCAATGATTGTATTATTTTCAGAGGTTTTATCTCAAATATTGCAATAATTGAATCTTTTTAGAATCAGAAGACAGTGATGATATGCCACCGCCACAAGTTGTTGCTGCCCACCGGCTTAGGAAAGTCATTCTGCCTTCTGGTACTTCACCCATTCATTTCAGAGATGCCAGCCTTCCGAGTCATTTTCGGGAGGATCTAATCTTATTGCGATTTTTAGGCAGTACAGTAGACAACAATATTGTCAGATTTAGATTGATAAATGGAAGCCGAACTATTTGAATTCACTGAATCAGACTTGCTCACCAAACAATCACTATTACTCTTACTTTAAATGCAATGCTAAGCTAATTAAATAGCTTCAATTTTGCTTTAATACGTGTTTGATAGTTGAAATTCATCCCTTGTTTCAAGAAAATTTGAACGTTCATCGACATCTTGCATGTATTCTTATAATTTAATATTAGGTTCAGTTTGTAATGATTTAATATAAGGTTAGTAATTTTACTATACCACCTAGTAATTGTAATAAGACCTGATCTGACATTTAGGTTGGCATCTCTGCAATTTCATATGAATTTGAATTTCTTTCAACTTTGATATCTCCCCCAAATTGATATTATTCTTCTCCAAAATCTCTTTTCCCCTGGGAGCCTCTCCTGTCTATATGTTGGATCTCATATATATGTAATTTTTTTTGTTTAAAATTTCACAAGGTTTCTTATTACATTCTACTTGGACTTATTCTATTTCAATATCAGAGTGATAAGTGTGCTTGATAATTGAATTGCACAAATCTACACTTCAAGTCAAAATTCCTTTCTACACTATAACACTACATATTCTCAGAACAAGAGGGTCATCTATTATTCTGAGTATTGTTAATGTTATTTGTGTGGATACGATTTGCGACATGCACTGTATATTCTGGTAGAAATTAATTTTTTTTCTGGATATGTTACAGAAATGTTCAACATCTGAAATAATTTCATTATCAAATTAATGACTAATTTCAGAAAGTTGTCTGAATATTTTTATATTAAAAGAATACAAAATCTAGTATTTCCCTTGAATACATTGCATAAACATGTTACTATAGTGTAGTCATGTAGATTTTTTTTAAAACATGGACCAAAAGATCAATGTTTGTGGTGGTGAAATTGACATTAAAACATTAGGGTTTCAAGTAGTTTGCAGGTATGATGTTTCATTTTCATTTGTATTTTTTTAGTTTGATGGAACTTATTATAAATCCGATATACTATTCCTCTAGCATTCACACTTTAAGGGGTACCTGTTTTTAAAATTGATATAGGCTGTCCCTCCAACATTTGCCTAGTACACATACTTCATTAGAAAATACTAAAAATACACACTAAATCATTATACAGATATGCTTTATTATTATGTATGACATGAATGTTGATGTAAATTTGCAATGTAAATGCAACAAATATCACACCATTTACATTGTGAAGGGCAGTACACAAGGAAGATCAGAGTTGAACAGTTGAGCAAATATGAAGTATTTTTGTGCTGTGAAGCACAATCGATTAATATTTTTCTAGAAAATGTGAGAGCAAGGAACTATTTTTGTCATCCTCTTCTTGCAGATTTTTGATGACTTTGTATATGTTACTGTCAAAGTTAATTACAAGATGTTTATTAGCGATGGTTAAATATTTCAATGCACATTGCATTCCATATTTATTGTTCTTTTGACTGCAAATAAATCTGCATTTATTTGCTGTTTATATGTTCGCACTTGGCACTTCCAGAACAAATAATGGCTTGCAGGTTAATGCAATTAATCGAGTGTTTTAGTCAAAGCCTGGTCTATCATATTTAGTTTAATATAATGTTCTGAATACATTGAATGATTGTCACTAACATCACAACTTACCTTGACTGATTCCAATGAAAATGGTGTGATATCATTTGTTTTACTTGCTTTTTGACATGAAATGTTGATTGTTTGTGGTGTGAGGAGAGTTTGAGAGCAAGAGACAAGCAAATTATATCTATCTATCCCCTGCATGTATTATCTTAGAAAAAGATTTACCCTGCAATAAAATTCAGTCACTATAACCCGTTTTTAGCTAGTATCCATGTCAGTATTAGTAGTGAAATGTTGCTAGCTGTGTGTAATTCCTCGCTGAATGTGTAAATAATTTCTGATTCCGCTTCTGCCAAAATTAAATTTTATTTTTTATTTGAAGTTACTCATTCTTCTCTATGTGATTATCCAATGCAAAGCGTTTTTTTTTTTTTTTTTGCTATTGATGTTTCATGTTGTTTTGGCAGATTCTGTGTATCCCTTCCCTCTAGAAATGCTGAATGGCCGGGCATGTCTGTCTTTCTAAACAAAACAAAAAATAATGCAAAAGTAACTCACTGCTTATCCATGAAGAATGAAGCTTGTGGGTACTGACATGTTTCTATTTCTATTATCTTTACCTCTTGAAAGGTGACGCATACGCCCAGACTTGGTACTCTGGTTTTCTTGTAGATCATACATTTCACTCTCTTCCTGTTTTAGTGTTTGAATAGTTTACTATCTATGCTGGACTGATACAAGACTTTTCACTCTGGCTATCTGGCAGTCCGAGAAGATGATTTATTTCTATGACAAATATGTTTAATGTGTTTCATCTCTTCATTTCTTTCTCTTTTTTATCTTATGCATGCTCATCAGTCATCTGTTATTACTTCTATATTCTTCAAAGTGGACATTTTTAAGATTAGAAGAATGTTCATCTGGCATTGTTTCTTTTTTTAGAAAATATATGACTACTCTCTCATCGACAAGACTATTTATTATTGATAACACCAATAAGTATACAATGTTCATGATTACCTTTACGCTGATGATAGGGCTTTACGAGCTTAGATTATACACTTATTTATAATTCAATGTATTTTGACCTGCTTGTTCACTACTCAAGTACATTTTAATGTTGTTCATTATATATTTCAACTTCTGTAGAAATGGACAGTGAAATTTAGTAGATTGCACTTATTATACAAAGAATCTCAGTCCAAGCCAAATGAACTAACTCAGTGAAATGTTTACCAACTAGTTATTGATTTCTTTCTGTTTTTCATATCTGAAATAGTTTGACTGCCACGAGAGATTATGAAACTAATTTTGCATTTTTAGAACATATTTGGAACATTATTGTATAAGTGTAGCCTTCAGTGGCCGGTGGGCAGAGACAGAAACGCCAGGATGGTTTATTCCATAATTCATACTCCTACCCTCCAGACATACGTACACAAAAACACGTAATACACATGACCCTACCTATGACCTTTGACCCAAACATATACCCAGCCTCCCAACCCTGCAGACAACCACGTTACCCTATGCCTGAAATGCAAATCTGCATGTTGAATTCAATTAGCTTTTGCCTGACAATTCCTTTCGCTCTTATTGTAATGCATGGCTGCAAAATGGCATGATTGTGGGCACTGAAATAAAAATCATTTTCATCTTTACCATATTTTGTAGTGACTTTTATTAATTTTCCATGAGTTTACATATATATTAGTTAAATATTATTACTCAAGATTTGTTGTGGCAGAAAACAAAATATTTTGATACATTGATTTAATTGTTTATGATTTATGAGTAAACAGAGGAAAATACTATTCGTAATGAAATGATTCTTAACAAAAGATTGATAGATTTTCAGTCATACAAACATATACCATTATAAATTTGTAAGCCTTTAAATATTGTATAAAGCTAGATATTTCCAACATTGAGGAAATTATGACATAATTTTTGTTTATAAGTTTGTGTGAAATTGAACATCTCACTTCAAGTCTATATCTTATGATTCAATTCAATTTATCCTAATCGGGTTTTACAAGTACAATGTTTGAAAATGAACTTAAGTTGAGTTGTTTCTATAATCATATATCATTATTGTGTGTATAATATTGCAGATATGACTTTTAGTTTCATTGGCAATTTTTCCAGAGCCTTTTTTTATATTTTTTTTCCATAATAATGAAGTCATTCAAGGGCTATGATCATAATGCAGCTTGCACACAATGCATTGTTGTACATTATCCAGAGCTTTGCCTTTCGAGATTTTGTTTTATTTTGCAGAATACTTGTGGAACTTGTTTGACCCAGTATGTGTTAATGATCTGTCCAATAGTTGGTCCAGATTTATTTGATTTTGTTTTATGCATGATGATTAATTTTGTTTTGTCTCTTTCTCTCTCACTCTCTCATTTGTCATCCATCCTTGAAAAAAAAACACTTCTATCCTTACTCTCTAATCTCATTTCTCCTACCACAATCTCATCTTTGTGTGTATGACATGAATGATTGCCCATATGCCTTTTATTCTCTTCTTTCTTTCCTCTTGGTCGATGACTGATATGATGGTACATTTCTTTATCTCTTTCATGTTATGCACAATCTTTCTCTTTATTACATGATCATCAACTTTTTATATTTCATCTTTTTCCAACCTTTCCATTAAAACATTGTGGACTCTCGTTTGGACCACCCTCTTTTGGTTAATAACTCCCTTGTTTCCTGTCTGTGCATTATTGCTGATGTGGGTCATTTCGTTTTTCGTTGTCTCTTTTCTTGATCATGCGCTTGCTTTGCTTGTTTTTATGATATACCTATTGTCATAACTACCATACCTATACCACCTTACCATTACTGCAAACTTTCCTCTTTCATCTTGTCATGTAAATATTTACCATGCGATCATGGTATTTTCACCTCTTCTGTCACACATTCATAACCTCCTTCATCTTTCTTGCTTGCTCTCTTCACACCTCCACGTCATTCTGTCATATTTTTCTTTCTTCTTCACTACATAACCTGCCCTGTATCACAAATTCTTCCTGTATAACGCTTGCTCTCTTCCTCTCACCTTACATTCCAAGTCATACATCAATCTCTTGTTGTATCCTTATATCACGCATTGTCTAAAATTATTGTATCACCTCCTCCTCCTTCTTCTTATCTCTTGTTGTATCCTTATATCACGCATTGTCTAAAATTATTGTATCACCTCCTCCTCCTTCTTCTTCACCTCCTCCTCATACCCCTACTCCTCATCCCATGGCTTGTAATTACCCCCAAAATCTAACCATCATCATCTTCATCCCTTCACCCCAAAATATATGTACTACATTTTCTGTAAATTCTATATTCTTTCCCATTCACTCTGAATCTTCCTACTTCGTCTTTGGCCAACTCTTCTTTTCGGTTACCCTATCCCTCATCTTCTCCCTCATCATTTCATCCTAACTCATCTCTTTCTCCATCTATCATACCTCCATCTCACCAAAACAAATGTAAATGCATACATATACATATACATATATATTTATACACGCACATACGCACCTCATGCTTACCCACCCCTACCCTCACCCATCCATCCATCTCTGCCTCACTCTGCCTTAGCCACTGAAGGGTACAGTGATGGTGCTGTTTCCCCACCAGGCAATACAGATGCCCACCCAGAGTTCAAGTTCCCTTCCAAGGACTCTATCGGCAGCATCAGCGGGAGCAGCATCGTGGCCGACGTCGATGACATCAAACTCAAGCACAACATGAGCGTCAAGATGAATGCAAAGAAGGTGAGGATATCTTCATATTCTAAATTAGATTGTATTTCCAGGCTTGTTTTTCATAAATCTTACTACAAATCTATGCACGACTGGTAAAGTACTGCACCTGATGATTAACCTACATCATTGAGTTAGCACCTGAGAAAGGGTCTCCAGTAATTAGTACATTTGTGCTAGGCTCTATGAAGATCGTTATGAAACACAACCCAGGTCGATATAAGGTACTGTGAACCAAAGGTAGCTGTGCAAATCCTTTTCGGAAAACAAAAAGCTGTATTCAAAGGATAATTGATCATCTTTTATTCCAGACTACCAAAAATACGAACCATACAAATTAAACATTACTAATATGAACCCATTTTAAGGGTTCATATTACCAATACTAAGTACTATGAGCCAGAGGGTTAAAGCCTATGCAAATACTGACCTGCCTGTTCCTGAGAATCGTGAAAATCCTGTGTATCTTTCCTTTCAACAAAATCTGTTGACGTCTACATCTCTTTGATTAAATAATAGCATCATTGTGGAGGCATAGTACACAAAAAAATTTCCCTTCATTTGGAATATGAACTTCAAAACTTTGCACACATCAGAGCTCCCAATTACCCTCTTACAGCTTTTTGGATATGCACCTTTGTTCCAAGTTCCTTACGAATTTGCGAAGAAAAGGTCTGAACAGAGATATCTTTGACCTTTAGACAGTACTTGCTGCCTATGTAGAATAGTTTGGATTTCTCTCATTATGCTGTAAAACATCTAACCCTATCATTGATTTATTTTGATTGTTTCTTTTTCCACATAAGTACGGCTTATATGCACATTTCATTACTCAAATCTTGTAAATGATCAATTCTTATACCAATTATGTATTATCATCATAAATATTTGGCATGTGAGTGAACAATCTAGTTATTTCCCATGTGTGAATTTAGACGATGCCGGATGATTCTTTGCAGGGAGAGCTGCTATCACAAGAGGATGAGGCAGCCGTTGTAGCGCAGTACCGCTACACCGGAGCGACCACCAACATCCATGCTTGCCTCTCGCGGCTTGTCAACTATGCACAACCAGTCAAATTCCAGGGCTTTGATGTTGCTGAAGGTATATTTTATTAATGTTCATGTTGGATGAACGCAAAACATATTTATAATTCTAATGACATTGATCTTGATAATTTTTTGCTAAAATGAAACCCCAAATATAGGTTTCACTTTGTTTCTGAGATTCCCTGCTCATTTATGATTCAATTTTAATCTCAATTTTAGTGGTAGATTTTTTTTCATACTTTACTAAATTTACAAAAAAAAGAATGATGGGAATTACCTACTATAGAATCTAAACTTTCAACCGTAGGTCTTTTCAAAAGCATATTTTTTCCTGCATTAATAGTGTAGTACTGCTGCAGTAGTAATATAGCAGTACTGCTGAAGTAATACTGCAGTACTCCTGCAGTACTTTAGCAGCACTTTTTGAAACAACAGTCATTCCTATATTTATATTGCATTACTGCTGCAGTAATTATATCACACATTACTTGTGTAGTACTAATTATTGGACTGCTGGTTTAATAGTCCAACTACCGTACATTACTTCTAAATGATGTTTTTGTATTGTTTTCA
This sequence comes from Temnopleurus reevesii, assembly GCA_036244855.1. Taxonomy (NCBI): domain Eukaryota; kingdom Metazoa; phylum Echinodermata; class Echinoidea; order Temnopleuroida; family Temnopleuridae; genus Temnopleurus; species Temnopleurus reevesii. The sequence continues at coordinate 33,819 of BQKZ01003069.1, read as the reverse complement.
AAAGATTGTTATCCAAAATTTGTTTTGTCAGGAGAAAATTATATTAAGACCATTTGCAGGTTTGCAAGTTACCAGTAAATTCATTACATGCTCTGCAGTTTTAGGAGGACTTACATGGAATATTAACTTGAATGGCCAATGCCGATCAGCTACAATTTCTTTTGATCAAACATTTCTGTAACAGGTTATTTGAATACTTTGATTGTAGATTTAGATTTGATGATTAAGATTATTATTTTTCTCATATTATTTGTATCCCCCATTCAGAGAGAAATCTTCACTTCAACATGTCATCATTCAATGAGTCTGTGGGCTTAGGCTACATCAAGACACAATGCATTGAATTTGTCAAGTATCCTTTTCAACAATAAACTAAAGCCAGGGTAATAATTATGTTAAGCGCCTTGAGCACTCATCAGAGTGGATACGTGCGCTATATAAATTGCATCTGTTATTATTATTATATTATTATTATTACTATAGCTCACTTAATCCTGTAAATAATTTGATGGCATTGCAGGGCATTTAATGATAAACTTTTTATTCTTATATAGTACTTTTCCAATAAAGCTAAAAATGCTGGGTATTTATGATTGGAAAGTGAGTGTCTGAATCATTACACTAAATCACTACAAAACAATGGGAATTTTTCCCCAGAATTTTAGTAAACATCAAAATCCCACTTGAATTGCTGTTTGAAAGCATATATGTATTCTTCAACTGTTTACAATTACAGTACATCATTTTCAATATTTCCCACGTAAGATGGCATATATTTATTTTACATTGCTGCATTGACATCAACTTTTAATATGTAAAACGTTTATATTAATCAAAGTTTTTGAGAGCTGTTTCCATATTGGTGTCATAAAAGTGATTAGAAATGTCCTCCTCTTGAAAAATGTGCTTCCTTAACCATCATCTCTCAGTTACAATAAACGTCAAATGAGTCGGATCTACCCCCAAGGTAGGAGGTACGACTCCAGCAACTACATGCCGCAGATCTTCTGGAACGCCGGATGTCAGATGGTGGCGCTCAATTTCCAGTCGCCGGACATCGGCATGCAGCTGAACCAGGGGAAGTTTGAATACAATGGATGCTGTGGGTAAGTGCAAGGGGGGAGGTAAAATGTCTGTATTTTATGTCTTTCGTTCAGAGGTACTTCATACTTTTTCATCTCACTTCTTTTCTTGATTCTTTCAGCTGTTGATATATATTCACTTTATTCATTTGTCATTTTGATAATGATTAAAATTCTGCCGGGATCGAAAGCTCAAGCTTTATTTTTTTTTTACTTCATTTTACTCCTCAGCTTACCATTGCTAGATAAGTAGTTTTATCAGTTCTCTTTATTTATTTGATATGTGTACACATCATAAAGTATACAAATAAAGAAGACGGTGCTTGCATTATTCATATAAGCAGAAAAGTTAACTCCAGAGAACTGTGATTGCACACCCAAAATAGACTCATGAAGAAGAAAAAGCATTACACTGAACTATTTATATATTTACAATCCTGCAATATCTACATTGCAAACAAAGAAAGTAGAACAAATCAAGAACCCTCATTCTACTGCTCATTAATTAAGTTGAAAAATAACACTCTCTCATCAGCTATTCTGCTGACATAAGATGCAGCAGGTATTGTGTACCTGTTTATATAAAATAAGTAAAGGGTTATCCTTTGATTTTAGAGACATTATATATGGTTGAATGAATGTTGTATATACAATTTACTTTCTTTGTTTTTCAATTTTCTAGTGCTGATTGTCCTAGTTGGGGATAGACATATTTACGGCAAAAGGCACAAAGTAGTTTTTTATATGAGCCATTACTACTTTGTCATTAATTCGTTCTAAAGATTAGGGTAGTATATCATTTTTTACAACACATTTTTTATTAAAAAAGGCAAGTGATGAACAAGTGAGGAAATTGGAACATTTAGGAATTGCAAATGTGTATATACCGGTCTTTATTGAAATCATGATAAAGTTTATAGGAAATACTTATGGTTCTTATCCCAAACACATCCTAATAATAATCTATCATGTTTTGATTAATGGTTGACACTTTGACAGGTATTTACTCAAGCCTGATTTCATGAGGAGACCAGATAGGACATTTGATCCCTTCTCGGAGTCTCCAGTGGATGGTGTGATTGCAGCTACATGCTCAGTACAGGTTAGTGCACCACTCTAAGTCTATAAATATATCTCTATATGTACCATCACCTTTTCTCCATTCTTCTCTATTAATGTTTTTGACTCCTACGCCCCCCCCCCCTATTCCATTTCGATCTCTCGTCATCCCTTCCTTATCTGTTTGCCTTTTGTACAACTTTTTTCTCTATTTTCTCTTGCTTTTTTGCCCTTGACCATCTAACCCTTCCTATCTCTACTCGGCCCTCTCTCTTTTTTTTTCTTGCTTTCTCTTTCCCCCTTTCTATTAATTATATATTTTTTCTTTATGTTATATTTCTTTCTCCTTTTTTTCATCTTGATGTCCCTCATTTACCCCACCCTCTTCTCTTAACTCTCTCTTCACCAACCCTGTCTTTTCCATGTCCAGTTCCATCTTTTTCCCATCATCTATTTCCTTTTCTCTGTCCTTCCTTTCCCTATCATTATCACCCCCTCTTCCTATGTGCCAATTTCTTTCTGTTGCTAGCCCTCCTTCCATCTCATCTCTCTCCCCTTCATTTGCTCCATATCCCCCTTTTTTCTTCTCTTTTTTCTTTTCTCTCCAATCTTCTTTTCTCTTACCCTTCCATTTCCTCTTCTCCTTTCTCTCTCTCTCCTTTTCCCATCATTATCCCTTCTCTCTCCTTCATTTCTTTATATTTCCACTTCCTTACCTCTCCCTTTATTCAATCTGCATCCTCTCTGCATCTCACTTTCATTTTCTTTTTCTCTCTCCATCTCTCCCCTCTCCCCTTGCCTTGCTCCTCCTCATAGGTCATTACGATTAATGAGGCAATTGGAGGGAGTCTTGTTGCATGTGAGGATTACATGACACTTGATTTATTGCCAATTTGAATGTTTGCCGTATCTTTTTATGGCTACTTCATTGAAGGATTCCTCACTCGCAGGCAATGTTCAATCCAGAGACGAAAACGGAAATGACAAATTCTTATCTGAAGAAAAGATTCATGCAGACGCTGACATTACCAAATACGGTTGCCAAATGAGAAGTAGTTCAGTTACTTATCAACCATTTCCCATTTGATATGAGGGGTACCATATTATGCGGCCTTTATTATATCTTACCCTTTTCATGTTGAAATAAACTTCTGAAAAAAGTTTTGGACTGCTTTTTTTTTATTATCTCACTTTCACTATGGGTGTACAGGGATCACTTCTGTGGGTTTTTTGTGAAAATTATGTCTTTGTAACATGTCGAACTGTTGCATTCTGGGTATTTCTAGAAATATACATTTTCATATAAAACTTGATGTACACATTTGATGGTGGTACTTTGCCCTTTTTCCAGAATTGTAAGTTAAATTATTTTTTTTATTTGTCATTGGGAAGAGAAAAGAGAAGGAAAGGTGGGTACGATATATGAAAATCTTTCAAAGATCTTTCAACCCAATATTTTTTCCTCCTCTAACAATAGGTGGTAAAACCACAAGCATGATATGATTATATCTTACTGATGTAATCCTGGTGTTCTATTTTGTCCCCCTGTTGCAGGTGATATCTGGTCAATTCTTGTCAGACAAGAAAGTTGGCACGTATGTAGAAGTTGATATGTATGGTCTTCCTACTGACACAATAAGAAGAGAGCACCGGACAAGAACAGTCCC
>BQKZ01003069.1:5063-16360 GCA_036244855.1 Temnopleurus reevesii | reverse complement strand
TACCCCTTCTTCTCTTTATTCTTAATGTTGTCTGTGTGGCTATCATGCAACAAACAAAAAACATTGTATGTTTAAATGTGAATTATGCTGACTCTAATTTTTGATAGAACTGTACAGTTGATGAATCCTCAGCTTCTTTCGTTGTGGCATTTTCTATGGTATTCAGGAATGACTACTGTCTGTTTTTTGATACTTTAAAATGATAAGGAAAGGGAGAACTTTGGTATTAGATTTTTAGTGTTTCTTTGAAAAAAAAAAGCCATCAGGAGGGCATTTAATGAAGCTTGTTGCAGTGACGGATCTTGTCAGCACTGACAAATCCGATGAAATCTGTGAATTTGATTGGATTAAATGCGCTACCTTTAACTGTTGCTATTGTAACTGTCAGAGAATGTGTTGTGCTTGTCACGTCAACAAACATCTTGAAGCACCCTACATATTCATTCCCAGATTTGGAGTGTTCCAACTTGCGCAATCATGTTTTTTCTATGAACAAATTCAGGTGCAAACGTTTGGCCTAAGTCCTTATTCCCCCTTCTATATACATTGAATATATAAAAAAAAAACTCATTTTGCTAACCAGCCTTATCAATATGATAGCAACTGCTCTCCTGCCAAAAGATGCTTCCCACTTCATTTCTCACAAAACATCCAGCATTAAAGACAATTAAACTTATTTCTGCTGTTCTGAGACCAAAAAGTATTTTTAATATATTGCAAATTTAGTTGGTTAGAGTGAGAACTGGTGCTGTTTTAACATTTTTCTGCTGTTGGTGTTAAAATTAAACACCCATACTTTTACAGTGTAGTTGTCGGAACATGAAAGAGTGGACTGGCTATGAACTAAATGTTTAACTAACTGAATACTAGTCGTCAACTTATTATTAATTGTTAATATTCTTGAAATAAAGAGGTGACATTTACTGTAGCTCCAACATCAGAAATTTTTTCAACAACATTTTGGATGAGATTATGCCCTTTGGTATTAGGTGACTTTGGGTATTGACAAAGTGAACATAAAGATGAAGACTTTAAGCACCAAAGGGCAATACCTATGAATTTGTTCCTGTATTGCCCTTCCTATTTATTTGTGCTTGTGAGATAGTGTAATGCTATATGTGAAGGTATTTAAGATTGAGCAAGCTTATTAAGTTGTAATTCTAGCTTTATTGTTCCCTTCCAATACGAGGTCGGGATGAATTTGTACTGAGTATGAAAGAGTAAAAAAAAGCAATGTTGAATGAAATTTCGAAGCAATACAGCTGCATCCATTTGGATCATCACGGTAGAGAAAGACACTTAGACAAGGCACAGTTTGCACTCACCTAGCACCAGACACTTTGAAATCTATCATCTTGCAATAATTCATCCATAGCACCCGATGTATGACCATGATTTAGCTGCTGCATTCGCATAGAGTAAGATCTAAGGGGTATTGCAAGATACTGCCATAGCAACAAGTTTGCAGACATCTCATTTAAACGTATGTAAGTGATGAGCTAGATTCCATGTAAGTAATTTTTGTAAGAAATGTTTGGTACTAATCCTGACCTGTTACTTGTACATTAACCCATTGAATGCTAAATTCTTAGATTCCCATAGACTTTGTACAAGGGCCATCCGGTTCCAATAGCCAATGGGTTAAAAGACATTGCCTGGTTTACAAATTTGTCAAAGCACACAGAAAGACAAAGAAATCCTGATATAGCAGAAAATACATGTAAGATTTTCTTGAAAGTATTATATTCTTCAGTCAATGACATTAGTATATTTCGTACAATAGTCTCATTCCCTCAGCACAGTGAGTGATATGAATGACAACATTTTTAGACTGAAAATCAAAATAATGCAGTTTGCTTTGGATTTTTATTAATTTCTTTTCCCCACACATTTTTCTGATGTTGCTTACACATAAAATTTCATGTTGGATGACAATCTAATTGGGAAGCACATTTTCTCATTTGTGTTCATTCCTTGATCTGTTATTTTAAATTTAACTGAAGAAACGATTGACGAATATTATATGTTATATGTTTTTACCATACTTTCTTTAAACCGTTAATTTTTTTCAAGTTTCATAGCTTTGTGAGCACAAATATTGAACGTCATCCATTTGCATTTCTGTTAGATGTCTGTGAGCTTGTTCTCTCTTCAGTTTCTTACAACTACCCCCTGTTTGATTAAAATTTCTTCAAGCAATTTTTCAAAGGAGTGTTGAAATGATTTGAGAAGCTTCAAAAGCAATGTAATGGTAAAAATCTTACAAAGTTAACAAATACATATAATTCAAATTACAAAATTGATAAATAATTTCTGCAGATTATCACTTTTGTGGGAAAGGAGTTGTTGAAAAAAGAGTGAAGCTTGCTTTCAAATATCATTAGCTTATAAAATGATATGCTGGTAAAGAATTTTCTCAACAATGCCAAAATGTTTGTGCTGTGATGCAGCTAAAATCTTAATAAAATGATCTGCCATGGAAATATTTTGAATAGCTTCAGATTATGGGGCATGTGCTTGTTTTCTGTATGATAGTTGACATGCGGTATGTACAACTTTAAACACTCTGTTTGCTCAAGAGATAAAGCAGTTGCATGTCGGATTCAAAGCACAAAATTCTGACCAACTTTTAATCAGATATAATAATGTGTGGTGTGATCTACATTTCAGTGATTTAATCTTCGTCGCAAATGTGTGTTCATTATGAAAAGGAATAAAAAACTAGGTTCAATTACTGACACATGCATCAAAACGGATGTTCTACTTTTTCCACATATTTATTTGGCTACATTTGCCACAATGTTATTTATACACACTTCTTTGCATTCTTGAGATCATCAGCTTTACTGACTCTTAATTTTCTATTTTCTGTTTTGTATTAGATATTTTGTTAACTGCACAAAAATTAGAATTTTATCGCCATTTCAATACAGTAATGTCAAAACAAAGTGTGTGGGTGTGTGTGAATACATGTGTAGCATATGAGTGTTTGTGTGTATTTGCGGATGGGATTTGTTTGTATTCTATTTTCTTTGTCTAAAATGAACTATATATATAGTGTATAGAGTTGTACATTTGTATAGATATCATATTATGCCATTACAGGACAGTTAGTTTTGTGCAATGTTGTTTATTTACAGATTCTTTGTATTCAATCTATACGCTCTATATCATTACAATTGTTGAGTGATTATGAATAAATGTTGAATGTAATTTGCTTTTTGAAAGCATTACCCCTTGCCAGGCATTTAGGTTTTCTCGCAGATTGCATTTTCTTTTGCAATTTAATTTTGTCAGGTTCTTTTTCACCAAAAGCTCTGATTTAGCACAAACAATTTGAGCAAATTGAAAATGGGGGAACCTAATCTGAGTGATTCTCCTTTGCTTGTGATAATTAGGAAAGTGAAATTTCAGGTATCATATTTTGTCCGATAGTTGGAAATTTGATAAAGGTAATGACTCAGTAGAGAGTAAATGTACATGTTTAACCTGTAATTTTGTATGCACCAAGATATAATTGACATTCCTTCTTTATAGCAATTTTGATGGATTTGCTACCCCCACAAAGTTTGGGTCAGTCTGTAGCAAAAATATTATCAAACATTTACATTTTTTTACATAGAAAATTCATTCTCAGCATCAATTGTTAGATTTGGCAAAAGATTGGGTTTTTAACATTTTCTACAATTTCAGTGTTTTCCCATGTATTTTTCTGATACTCCCATTTGACATATACAATGATTATTTGATGACCAAAACGTTATATCAAGTTTAATCTACGTACAGGCTCTCCTATTACTGAAAACATAATCTCCTGTGTACTCTACCAATGATCTTGTTAAGAGTTCTGTATATTGTCATTTTAGATATTGCCACCATCAATGAGCATTTACTTACATTAAAACCTATACAATGGTTCCAGCCTATGTCCACAAGTCATTTTCATTGTACGAAATAATTCATATTTTGATGAAATAGATGGAAAGCTATGAGGCACTCATTAGGAGGTAGCCCCCTCTATTGGTCATGAAAACTTTCGGACTGGCCGGCCCAGTCTGAGGCAGTCAGATTTTAAAACATGATGTAAATTTGTTGCGTCCATACATATATATTTGAAATATCTGTACAGTTAGGTATTCTTGTACTTGATATTAATTTAATTTCTCTTCTTTTTGCATTTTAAGTTCAAAAGTCTTATATAAAGTAGTGAAAGTAGCGATTATGTAACATGTCACTTGCATAAATGCCACCAAAAATTGTATTATTTGCACATACATGCTAGCACAAATCATATTCCTTTCTTTTCTATCCTCTTTTGCTTTTCAGTAATGGGGGTACCAAGATCTGTAGATATCTATGAATGCACATCACCATCATACCATTTAACGGGTCCTTAAAAAAATAACATTTAATTGTCTTATTGTCGATTCATAACCCTCATCTATTAAGCCCCGGTCACATAGGACCCCGGAAGCAACACGATTCATCCCGACTCTTTGTTCAGTTCACAGTTAGCTGCCTGCGAACAAAGAGTCGTGTTGAATCGTGTTGCTTCCGGGGGTCCTATGTGACCGGGGCTTTAGAATGAATGCTTTTGGTACAGGGATGACATGCACTCATCTTGGAAATTTCATTAATAACAAATTTAAGATTTTTAGGTTGAGATGTATACATGTTTGTTAGTGCTGTTACTTACAGAGTTATTAGTGACATTACTGTTTGCCTCCCTCATCCAAGCAAAAAAAAAAAGATGATTGCCTTATATGCACATATATGCACAATAAGGGGTATCAAAATCTGTGAACAACAGTATCTACTACTTGTCTCTGTGTACTTGAATAACAAGATGAACAACCCATCTCATTTGGTAGGTTGTTTTTGCATTCCATGTTCTATTGTTGATCACATACTACATGCCTATAGATGAAAATATAATTGGGGGAGACAGGTGTGATGCATAGTAGTATTGTTGTGTTTATTGTTTTGTTTATATATCTGACACAAAAGAGGATAAATACAGTTTTTGGTTGGCATGTATGCATTTGATCTGTGTCATTATACTTAATGGAAACACACTGTATTCATCGTAGAGCTATCGTAATGTCCAGAATGTATTCATTTTTCAAGAGGTTTGCAGACTCTACTCCCGATGCATTTCAACTTTTTGGTTCTGTTGTTACTGAAGTGCTCTATGAATTTGTTATTCAACCTATTCTCACCATGAAATTCATAAAAATTTCCTGCTTCTGAAGAGAATAGTTAATGCACAGCTTAAATTTGATTCACACTGTACCATGTATTCATTTATAACTTATGAACATGTTGTATTCAAAACAAATTAATCTGTCACTTTTTCGGTGAAATCTGCCTCAGTCTTAGTTATTTGTGAAGGGTTTGCATATTGGACATCATTTTATTTCCTCAAAATAATAGTGTGTGTATTTAAGATCATTTATAAGAATTGAAATCTGCCAGTATTACAAATTTCATTGATTAAATCACCAGAATTCCAGAATTTTTGTTACGAATATACCAACATAGTCAAGGGAATAAGATATGCTTTCAAAGTGACTGTAAACCACAGTGTACTTCTAATTGTAACTTAAAACTATAAGCATGATCGTACAATTTATTTTAAGAATGTTTCTCATTGTATTCTGTAATATACCAAATTGATGATAATTCACATTCTTTGTACAATATGTATCAATCGATATGTATGATTTTTACCAATTTGTGTAATCATGCTTTGATTTCTTTTTGTGTATGTGGCATACAACTTATATCTATTTCATTCCCACCTCAACTCTCCATTTGTAAGGAATGCTTACTGGAGAATGTAAAATAAAGCAAGTTGATCATACAGTTTAGTTGATCTATAGTTGAATCCAAACTCCTTGCTATCTATATAAGGCCACTAGTCACATAGAAGCCCCGATTGAGAACGATCTATCACTACTATTTGTTCAGTTCATTGTTATCTGCTCCTGAACAAAGTGTCGTGTTGAATTGTGTTTGGGTTGGGGCTTCTATGTGACTGGGGTTTAAAGAATAAATTTGTCGAAAACAGGACTCCTACAAAGCAGATTAATGATTTGAGGAACAATTCTAATCTTTCAGACTTCTATGTCAGAGACAATGCAAGCACATTCAGAGTGCAATTGAATCAAATAATTATCTAAAATCTTGATGTATAATTGTAAAACAAAGTATAGATTATATGAAATTAAGATCTTTACAGTGTTATTTTTTCTTTCACGTATTATCTCAATTAAGTGATTACTCGAAAGAAATATTCTATATATTATCAATTTCATAATGCGGTCACTATGCCTATGCTTGTTTTCTTATTTTTACACGTACATAGAGTCAAGCTGTACAGCTTTGTTGTTTTAGTTTGTGCAATATACTTCTCAGTAATTATGTATTTTATTGATGATTTGATATTTTGCTTCGATACTTGATTAAATTTGTTGATTTTTTTTTCTCTATCCTCGCTTCTGCTATTTGAAGCTAATTATATACATTTGATGTAATATTTTTTTTCCTTTTTTCACAGTTGACACAAATTAATTTTTAGCTTGCCCACATGCACTAATACTCAAATAAGATGCTGACCATAGACTTGCATTGATCTCAATCATACTCAGTTGTACGCTCGATTGGATGGCTTTGTGTTACAGGGCCCAGCTCATATTAGTATCAAATGCAAGAGAAAACGATAACAGAAGGATTTGTGATTAGGTTTCCATGTTTTGCTGTATAGTTGCACGCTTGCCGTTTTTGTTGAGGTACACACCGTATCATTTGTTGTTATTTTCTACTATTTAAAAATCATCATTTCCCATACAAGAACCCTGTTCTGTTCTTTTATAGTGTTGTGATGTTGATGTGGCTGCATATTATATTCAAGTTATCCAATGCTGTCAGATATAAAATATGTTTTATGATCTTACCACAAGGTTGAAAAAAAAACATGTATATTCACCCAAATATGAATATAAATATAAGCTAATATTATTGTGATATTGTTGTAGATAATAGATGCGCGAGCAATTTTTTAATATGAATATATTACAAAGAAACGAGTGGATTATGTGTTTTTTCAACTTGCCTTCCTACCTGTGATAAATGGATCTAGTGACAGAGAAGATTGTATTATAAGTGGGTCGAAGAGGCCCTTCTAGGAGCTTTCGATTAGTTCAAAACACCTGTTCACGAATTATTTAATAAAAATGCTATTCTAATGTTTAGCTGATTGTATGTACTATTCTTAAATTATAATGAATTTGGTGTTCATTATTTGTTATCATCTTGAATTTTCTCTATTGTACCAATGGCCAGATTGTGGTCATGGAAAAGCTCATTTAAAAGACTTGAATAAGACTCAACCTTGAGAAATCACATCTTTGTATCTGTGTCCTTTTTTTGTATATGTTGCTGTCTAAGATTATGATGGATTTGTTTATAAAAGCACAGATGCCAACCGTTGTGGAATATGCATGAGGTAAAATTTGAAATGTGAATAACACAACAGCTGAACATAAGTGAGATGAAATATGACAATGCATGTACTCTAAACCATCCCCTTGTAATGAAAGCCTTGAATAGGCAACTTTGTTAACAGAAGGAAATTTTTATGCGTTCTTTGTACACAAAGATTTTTCTTGGCAACCTTGAAGCTTGTCCGAGGCTGGCCTGACATTACAACTGGATTCCAATTTGAGTTAAATTGTTTCTAACAGGTTCAATTCCATGATACTCATCGACAAGAAACGCGCCTATTCAAATATAATTTTACCTCATGCATAGTGAAGGGAGCAGAAATGTCAACCTTTTCAGAATATTTAGGTGATGCATTCGACGTCGATTCAATGGATTTTTTCCCAAAGTAAATGGTTATGTGCATTCAGTTGAGAATGCTTTGGGGGCGTTAATTTTAAACCAACAGGGGTGTAAAATTTGAACTGGGCACTATTTTTACTTCTTTCAAAAAGCTATTCCTACATCTACGGCTCTACGGCAGACTGGTGACCCTTTCCTACACTCAATAACCGCTGGCGATGAATTGCACATGAGAAATGGTCACCAGTCATTTGAAGAGTCGTAAATAGATATAGGAACAGCTTTATGAAACACAACCCTGTTGATTTAACCTCCTCGAAAACAATCTGCAAATGAAGTTGAAGGAGTTTCATATCTCTAGTAACTATATGATCATCAAGTTTGATATCATTGTCAAGCTTACATTTGTTTATTCTTTTTCATGGAACCAATTATGTTTTTATCACATAATTTGACAAGTTACCTAAATAGGGGCAAAGTCAAAAGTGAAAAGTTGAAGAATGCATGTTCTTTGAAACTTTTAACTTTTGACTTTTAGGGATGTTATGCACTCAAGAGTGACAGGACCATTACAAATTGATGCGAATAATAATAATAATAGGTCCATTTATATAGCGCAATCAACATATGCATATACTCTACCGCGCTTTATACCAGGTACCATATTATTACCCTGGCTATAACTGCCGAGCAAGCCAGTTAGGCGCTCAAGCATTCCAAGGAATAAATTCCTGCCAGGTACCCATTCTTCACCTGGGTTGAGTGCAGCACAGTGTGGATGAATTTCTTGCTGAAGGAATTTAACGGCATGGGTAGGACTCGAACCGCGGACTTCTGCCTGAAAGGCGAGAGTCAGAACCACTACACCAAATGATCTAAACAAATCAAGAAGTATTAAAAAGCCACCAAAAGGATGTTAAAACTCGAAGTTAAAAAATAATTTTGTTAGGAGTTTAGATGGAAGTGGATAAAACAATGTTTGAAATTTTGGATCAACTGACTTAAGGTCAGTAAAACACGTTGCTAACTTCAGTGCATTTTTTTTTTCAATCGTCTTGTCATTCTTGTCAAGAAAATGGTATAAACAAATTAATTATCAGATATCTAGGTAAAAGATCTTCAGAATGTTGGTAAGGAAGACACATAATACGCTATGATATTTGAAATAGAAAAATTTATCGAATCTGATACAAATCTTTTTGATACATTAAAATATATTCCATGTAAAGGTACTAAAAATAAGATATATCACATACGTATCTAAAATGGCATTATAAACCTATTTTCAACAATACAAATAATATTGATGAATTCTATTTATTCTTATAATACATATTCATCAAATATGCATAAACGAATTGCTATAGTATTCAACGTTATCAATAAAAACTGCAAATTTATTATAGCCTATTATTCATTCTTACTGGTGTTTTTCGGTAATTTTCACTTTTCAATGTCAATCTATCTGTTATCTTATCACAAACAATTGCAATAAACTCGAGATTTCTTGGTTAATTTTGATGGATTTACCGAAAGACATACACAGTATGAGATTGTTACAGAGCCTATTTGTAATATTAAGATTTTTTTTTTTACTTTTGCTACAATTGCTACAACGCTAATCCCTACCTTAAGAGTAAATGCTTCGGAATTTATTTTTTTTCTAAATTATTTCAGATGTTATGATTTTACGTTATTCTTATTTATGAATAATCATACAAATTACAAGCCTGTTGATAGAATTATAGCTGCTTGGTGGTGTTTTACTAAATCGTCCTCAGAGGTACGAGACTAGAGTACGTTAACGAGTGTAAAAGGTGTAGGATTTTCGATCATCCAGCACAAGATCTGATACCAGTCGTGCGTAACGTCGTTCTTAAAGTCTTTGGTGAAAAACCACCATAGTCGTTTCCGATTTGGTCGCTTTGGTATGCGAGCCGCTGATTGGTTAGTGAAAGAAATATGTTCATGTATCCTAGCCATTCATTGGCTACTCGTAGAAATGTAACTGTGGGTGATTTAGCGTACTGGCCGCCGATTGGATGGCTCGTTTGATGCATGAATCGCTGATTGGTTGGTGAAAGAAATATGATAATGCGTCCTAGCCATACATCGGCTACTGCATGGTAGAAATATAACTGTGTACCGCTGAGCGTACCACCCGCTGAGTCGCTGATTGGTTGATAAGAGAAACATGGTAATGCTTTCTCGGCGTTTATTGGCTACTGGTAGAAATATAACTGCGGGGGACTGAGCGTACTGGCCGCCGATTGGATGGTGAATGTGAGAATAGCGAGTTGTCTCCTCACGTGTTCCCATCGGGCTGTTTGATCGGGGTCATCGGTGATGAGGTACAACGCGTCGACTACGGCAGGGAACTCGGTACCGGCGTAGGAGTCCGTGCTGCTCGGTGCGTAAATCACATGTCTGCATGAGGGAAAGAAAGTAACACAGAGTGAGAAAGATCTTCAAGGAGTTAACTGTGTCACGATACAATGACCCTTGACGTCAGGGGCCTGTAGTACACAATCGTATCTTGTAAATCAGCGGGAGCCTTTTGATAAAGGTGTAATATTTCAGAAAAAACGCAGCACTGTGGGATTGAAACCTTGCCATGAAGGATCAGCTTCATTCTAAGCCAGAAGTGCTACCGACTGATCTGTACATCCGCTCTTATTGCCCTACGGACATTAGGACACAAAAACTTACGTTATGTTCTGTATATGTATGTATGCGTGTATGGGTGATGTATGAATCCACCCATCGATCGAAAACAGCAAGCAGTTTAGTCGGTAGAGCGTTTAGTTTGGAATGAAGCGATCCCTAATGACATGGGTTCGAATCCCCTAGCTGCCGCGTTTTTATATGATTAAAAAATATATATTACGTTTTCTAACTGTGGAGTATGATAAGCATTCTAAAATTATATGATTTTGAAAATTTACCTCATATATTCTCTTCCGGGTAGACCGGAGACATCAATGAAAGCTCTTTCTAGTTTTATCATCTGATCATTTACACGTCTCAATTCGTTTGCACTTGAAGGAGAATGCAAATGAAAAGGAACAAAGTGTTAAGATAGGATTTCTTTCCCGAAGCATTGAAAGATTTAGTAAGAATAAACAATGTTAGGACAGTGACAAATAAAATAACACCATCATACTGTACACACGGGAGATTAAAAATAAACCGGGTGCAGAATATCATTGTTGAATCGCCGTATCACTAACAATTTTAAGATTCTTTTAAATCATCATCTATATAATCACCTAATATAATCACCTTGATTGAAAGTTATCATTATGAATCTGATTATATTGCAATAAGGGTACATCAGGGTATAATATTATCTATCTGTACTTGAGTTAACTTACCTTAATATTGGTCATTAAGTACTTAATGGTACCTAAGGACAAACGGATACGCAAATTAATTGCCATAAAATGATTGGA
>BQKZ01003067.1:40928-54175 GCA_036244855.1 Temnopleurus reevesii | reverse complement strand
TGCGTTCACATCTAATGTAGATTGCGTTCACATCTAATGTAGAATGCGTTCACATCTAATGTAGAATGCGTTCACATCTAATGTAGATTGCGTTCACATCTAATGCGGAGTGCGTTCACATCTAATGTAGAATGCGTTCACATCTAATGGAGATGGCATTCACATCTAATGTAGATTGTGTTCACATCTAATGTAGATTGCATTCACATCTAATGTAGACTGCATTCACATCTAATGTAGATTGCATTCACATCTACTGCGGAGTGCGTTCACGTCTAATGTAGAATGCGTTCACATCTAATGTAGATTGTGTTTACATCAAATGTAGACTGCGTTCACATCTAATCTAGACTGCGTTCACATCTAATGTAGACTGCAACATTTGACATCTATTGAAGACTAACAGAGACCTTTATTGTTAAGTTGCCCCATTTTATACTCCAAAGTATAAAATTAAAGCCTTCTGAAATGTATTTATATCACTGAAAATATCTCCCTAAGTCGAAAAGACAATCGTTTCCAATATGAGACGATATATTTCTCCCAAGAGGCGTTCTGATGATTCAAGCGTCACTTTTTTGAGCAAGAATCACATCTTTGCAGCACTTTAAAAGGTGAACGCTAAATAGCATGACATATCAAGACGCCATTTGTATGCACCAAGGGGCAACTTATGTTTTCACTGCATGAAAATAACCCTGCAAACATCATGATAAACGTTGTTTATACTGTAATTGCACATGCAGGATTGCGCTAAGAAGTTTTCGCACCCATGAAATGTACTCTTAGACAAATAGTTAGTTTGAAAAACATCTTTTAATCATCATTTTCATTTTTTGAAACATTTCATGTAATAGTAATGCCTATGTGGGAATGAGTTGAGTTAAGTTATTTTCAGGTTGTATTTCACAGGCTGATTTATGGTTTGGCAGTGATTTCTTTTTCAATTGTAGTGTAGAAAGTAAGGTTGATGAATGCAAGTTAATAATATAATAATAATAATATTGATTACTTATATAGCGCTAAAAACAGAGAGTATCATAGCGCTTTACAATTTAAGAGAACAGAAGATGAAAACAGTTTTATTACTGTGGGAAAAGGTAAGTCTTAAGATGTTTTTTAAACGTACCGGAAATTGAGATTGCCTAAGTTATACATGATTAGATAATTGCCAGGAATGTCCCTAGGGTTCATCCATGTAGTATATCTATGGTATCTATTCATTACCTAATGGCTAAAACAATCTAAATACAAACCTTGTAGATTTACACAGTAACTTTATATCAGTATGGCTGCAAATTCTATTTGTAGGACTTTTTTTTTGTTGCAACCCTGTTTGAGGTTACCAAATTAACTACCATTTTCCTTGTTCTTATTACCTTATTTACTTATTCCATTATCCATGTATAAGGCGAAAATATTAGTATTTCTATATCACCATTCATCCTTCTTTCCAAGCGCTTAGGGACTTTCCCCGTGCGAGTGATAAGAGCTATATAAAAAAACGTTCATTATTATTAATATTATTATTATCCAAAATGAATGTAAATCAATTGGGACAGATGATTTTTTACACATCTGTCGAAGAGACCATTGGAAATTATTGCTGTGAATCTCTCTCTTTCTCTTTGTTCATCTATATTCTCTCCTAAACCCTTCATATGGGTATTTCTGCTATACATATATACCTTTTATATATCTTGTACATATCTTCTATATATATATCCAATATGCTTCAATCTTTTCCGTATTTCTCTCGAGTATCCTAAAATTATTTTATATTCCATCTCAGAGTCCGATCAGATGTTTCCAATTTGAGCGTCCTCTTTTCATCTGTGCTTTCCCAGGCATAATGGAAAATCAATTGAGGGAATATCTAAAAGACAGAACATGGTTGCTTACAATGAAAGTCTTTAACCATTGCCAAAGATACTTACTGATGTAGGTTACACTACATACTTGCATGATAATATTATAATTCATTCCATTGAACTGATTATCAGATATAATATCTATGAATCTTTACAGATCTCCCCCAAAATCCTAAAATATATTAATTCTTCCCTTTTCTCTCCGAGACTAAATATAGTTGTATTCCTTGTAAATCTCAGTTTGACTTTCTCCAATATAAAACTTTTCCTTGTACTAACCTAAAATGATTTTATATTCCATCTCAAATTCCGATCAGATGTTTCCAATTTGAGCGTCCTCTTTTCATCTGTGCTTTCCCAGGGATAATGGAAAATCAATTGAGGGAATATGCAAAAGACAGGACATGGTTGCTTAAAATAACGGCCTCTCCCCATTGCTGAGGATACTTACTAAGGTAGATTACAAAACCTCAATAAATCATTGTATAATACATAATTCACTCTATGGAACATATTAAAGGTAGAATACTTCTTTTGCAGCCTAAAATTTGACTTTCCAAGATTGTTGTGTTATGTTGAAGAGTACTAAATGTTAGAACTTATCACCAATCAATTAAGCACAAAGATTGATCTTGATAGGCACATTTATAGTTATTCCAATAATAATTCTTCTATTCGGACCTTGAACTAATGGAGCGTGCGTTCAAGATTCAAAACAGCCGTTGGCCCCTCGTTGACCAATAGCGCAAGAGTCTCTCTCAGTGCGTATTCCGCATGGTGTGGCAGTGTATTGAAGTGCGCACTGCACGTCCTCTTACAATGTTTGTGTGTGTGTGGTACCGTAATACGCTAGGAGTATCGCGAAAACGTTGGTGTCAAGATGAATTATGATAGAATAGATTTTTTATCTGAATTAAATATTCTGGACTCCATTCAGCCAAAATACTTCATAGAGGTTATTATTTTGGCATATCTGAGGAACACAACAAGTTGTAAGCATAATCCTAATGTGTGCAAATGTAGTTTTCTACCTTTAAGGGGAATAACCTTTGTGAATCTTTCCATATCTCCCTATATATCTTGATTCTTCCGATATTCTATCCTAGACCCAATTTCATATATAGATATATTCTTTATAAATCTTTGTTTGATTTGTTCCAATATCATAGCTTTTTTTCTTCTAAAATCTTAAAATGATTTTATATTTCATCTCACAGTCCGATCAAATGTTTCCAATTTGAGCGTCCTCTTTTCATCTGTGCTTTCCCAGGCATAATGGAAAATCAATTGAGGGAATATCTAAAAGACAGAACATGGTTGCCTACAATGAAATTCTTTAACCATTGCCAAAGATACTTACTGATGTAGGTTACACTACATAATTGCATGATAATATTATAATTCATTCCATTGAACTGATTATCAGATATAATATCTATGAATCTTTACAGATCTCCCCCAAAATCCTAAAATATATTAATTCTTCCCTTTTCTCTCCGAGACTAAATATAGTTGTATTCCTTGTAAATCTCAGTTTGACTTTCTCCAATATAATACTTTTCCTTGTACTAACCTAAAATGATTTTATATTCCATCTCAGAGTCCAGATTTAGATGTTTCCAATTTGAGCGTCCTCTTTTCATCTGTGCTTTCCCAGGGATAATGGAAAATCAATTGAGGGAATATGCAAAAGACAGGACATGGTTGCTTACACTGAAAGCCTTTAACCATTGCCAAAGATACTTACTGAGGTAGGTTACACTACATACTTGCATGATAATATTATAAATCATTCCATTGAACTGATTATCAGATATAATATCTTTGAATCTATACAGATCTCCCAAAAAATCCTAAAATACATTAATTCTTCCCTTTTCTCTCCAAGACTAAATGTATAGTTGTTTTCCTTGTAAATCTCAGTTTGACTTGCTCCAATATAATAGCTTTTCATTTTACCAACCTAAAATGATTTTATATTCCATCTCAAATTCCAATCAGATGTTTCCAATTTGAGCGTCCTCTTTTCCCAGGGATAATGGAAAATCAATTGGGGGAATATGCAAAAGACAGGACATGGTTGCTTAAAGAAACAGCCTTTTCCCATTGCTGAGGATACTTACTGAGGTAGATTACAAATGCACAATAAATTCTTCTTCTTATTATTATTATTATTTATTCGTCGAATTCAAAAAAAAAATTACAGTGTGAGTAAAGGATACAAAGATAAAAGAACTAGGTAAATGGATAATTAATTAAGACCAGCAGTTGGTTTGAAAGGGCTGCCGGGGCATGGAAAAGGAGAACTTTATCTCCATAACCCGCAGGTTTTCCATCCCAACCCTCTCAAACCAAATGCTGGTGAAGACATGTAAATACAGGCATTAATATAGAATACATTAGGAATACAATGTGAGCAGTATGATGTATCAAAATGACTATTTAAATGTTATGTATTGCATAATATATAATTCACTCTATAGAACAGATTAAGGGGAATGATCTTTATGAAACTTTTGATAATTTTTCCTTTATATCTGTTCTATAAGTATCTGTGAATAAATTCATTTTATTACTGTCTTTTCAAGGTTTTTTTAACAGCATGACATTAGGCTTGTTTTGGGTTGTATGGGTACTAGTTTGTATTGTATTTTTTTTTAGTAATGTTCACCTTTATACTTATATTAAATCACATTTTAACTGTTTTATATTAAAACTTATATTCGTTAGGTCAGCCTTATATAAGGATATTTTTCCTTCCTGGTCTGCAGCCTTACTTATGCAATATATGTATTCTCTTATCATTTGTAATTTTATGAATCTGTTTGATGTCACTTGTAATGTATTCTGTACATTGTATTTTTTTTTGATTGCTGAGTAAAAATAAACTATTGAACTATTGAACTATCCTAAACCCACAATATATTTGAATTCCTTCTAAATTCGTGTTTGGTTCGTTCCGTCATCACATTAGAACGGAAAACGTCCTGTTCATTAATACAATTACCTAGTTTTGTGAACTTTGGGCAGAAACTAGGCAAAGGGGTTCTATTTCCTGCCCTTAATTGAGATAAAATTTGAAATGCATCCCTTCTACTTCCTTGCTGTCTACCATAAGTTCATTATGACAATTGATCTAGAAATGTTGTTCAATGGACAGAAGTAATTGTATACTTGTGCACAACTTCCTTTAATCAATAATAGTAATGGGAACAGGTCAAAAGTGCAGCAAACGTAACACTTCATTGTTAACAATAATAATACACAACATTTATATAGCGCTTAACACAAAATGTTTCTAAGTGGTCTGTGCATACTGTACTCGGCGCCACTGCATTCAAGGAATAAATTCCTGCCAAGTACCCATTTTTCACCTGGGTTAAGTGCAACAAAGTGCAGGTATATCTCTTGCAGGACATTATCGCCATTGGTGGGATTGGAAATTAGACCTTCTATTTTAAAGATGACAGCTAGACCAACAACAAGTAACATCACAAGTAGCAAGAAGCCAAATTGCAAGAGCTAGACTGAGCACAATTTCGCGATACTTCCCGTCAAAAAGTTTCATTTTCAGTTTAAAAAAAATGACTTATTTTCCATTATCTTTCCTTTATAATCAATATTTTCACTCAAGTATCATTACAAGAAGCAAAAATGAACTTGCAAGTGCTACATGATGTGCAAAACATCACATGACAAAGTGATATAATCCTGCCCACCCACAACCACAATGGGGATATTTCTAAGGTGCAGTAAACAATGCAATTTCATTTTTAGCTGTCTATTGTCTCCTGACCCACTTCATTCTATAAAAATAGTTTATATCATGTTCTTTATAATTTATATTTTTGCTCAAGTAATATTACAAGTTGCAAAAATCCATCTCAAGCCTTACCGCTCATGATGTCGGTCTCCTGCGTTCCATTATTCCATTCGATATAATGTTCATCATTGTGTTTTGTTCATTTTTCTACATTTATTACGATTTACAATGTTTATGATATTTGTACTGACGTTTATGTTTGTATAATTATATTGTATTATTTTAACGCAGAAATAAAACTTAATCAATCAATCAATCTTAAGTGCGTCAATCCATGGACGTAGCAGAAAACGTCCATGGTTAAACAATGCAATTTCATTCTCAGTCATTTATCATTAATATTTTTGCTCAAGTTTTATCACTTACTTAGCAAAAAGGCGACTTGCATGAGCTAGTAAGAGTAAAACATCATAATCTCAATAGCGGCCAGGGGAATGGAGCTTAATATAAGTGCCGGAAACAAAAAAATTATTCTTCAACATCCATCCTTTACAATCGAGTAACATCACAAGTAGCAAAAAGTCAACTTGCAAGCGTTACATATATGATATGCATAACATCACATGGCAAAAGGGATCATCCTGCTCATCTGTAACAGCAATGGGAACAAGTCTAAATACTGCAAACAATGCAATATCATAATTAGCCATCTATCCGTTATAACAAATATTTTCCAAACCATATTATGAATAGCAAAAATTAAAATTATAGCTCAGATGTGCACAACATCAACAGGGGAAAAGGAGCATCCTACCATCAATAGCATCAATGGGGAAATGGATTAAGTGCAGCAAACATAACTCCTTCATACTCAATCATCTATCCTTTTTAATCAATATTTTTGCTGAGGTAATATCACAAGTAGCAAAAAGATAACTTGCAAATGAACATTTATGATGTGCACAACATCATATGAAAGGGACTACCCTGCTTATCACTAACGGCAATGGGGACGGAACTAAAGTGCAGCAAAAAAAAAACCCTGGTGTTCTTTGTCCTCATCCTTTATAATCAATATTTTTCAAGTAACATCACAAGTAGCAAAAAGATAACTTGCAAGTGCTGCATGGTGTGGACAGCATCACAAGCGGAAAAAAAGTTCATACTGCCCATCAAGCTAATAGGAACAGGTCAAAAGTGCAAGAAACAAGGCAATTTCAATCTTAGGGGGTGTTGCTCAAAAGTTGCAATTGATCGCAAGTTGCAGTTGATCGGAACGTGCCAATCAAAATCATTGTTTCATGCGCATCTTGTTAAATGCGCATACCGCGCGCGAATAAAAATGCGCGTTACAATGCGCAAAGTTCAGTTAATTTGCAGTTGATTTTGAGCAACACCCCATTAGCCATCTATCGTTTATAACCAATATTTTTATGTAATATGACAAGTCGAAAAAAGTCAACTTTCATGTGCTAAATGTATGGTGTACGCAACATCACATGACAAAAGGGAGCATCCTGCTTATCTCTATCGGCAATGGGAACGGGCCTAAAGTGCGGCAAACAACGCACTCTGAATGTCATGACTCATAACGATTATTGCGAGGACCGCTTTTCAAGGCCGCGGAAGTATCTGCAATATAAGATGGGTGAAGTTCAAAGCGGATGCCCTAGAGGGAAAAGTGGGTATGATTTAAAACCATTGACTGAAGAAATCTTGGATGTTGTCAACCATAAGCAGATCCAGGGGCACAGAATACGCCACTTCCAAATTTTATTATGCCTACACAATATAAACTATTTCTGCAAAATAAAATGGGTCATGGACAATAAATCCATACGTTGTGTATTGAACTGTGCCTACACAAACAATCACAAGCCGGTTTTGGTTTTAATAGCATTAATGATAATGAAAAGCTTTTATATAGCGCTTATCAACTCTTCATTAGAATTCTCTAAGCGCTCTTCAATTGCAGCATTACTACCCTGGCTTTAGCCCGGCAGCCACCAGCGCAGCGCACTTGGCATTTCAAGGCATAAATATTTCTACCAGGTACCCATTCACCTCATCTGGGTTGAGTGCAGCACAATGTGGATGAATTTCTTGCTGAAGGAAATTGACGTCATAGGCGGGATTCGAACCTACGACCCTCTTGTTGAAAGGTAAGAGTCGGAACCACTACACCATGGCGCCTCCACTATGGAGCATTGGATTGTTGTTAGATTAAATTTGATGAAATTGTTGTGGCAATCAATTATGTCTCCCAATCTTTATGTTTTTATAGAATATATTTGCACTGTTGTTTACAGGACTGTGTAGAAATTCAACTTTTGATAACTGTGCTTCAATCTCCCAATATAATAACCATTATTCACTCAGAACATCGGTATCAAACATAAATATATCCTGCATAAAATCATGGATTAACCATAGAGCCTACACTGTAGCTCAGCAAAATGGCAATACCAGATATGCTATCCCCAAAACCCTCGATCCAATGCAGTTTTAATCAAGAGAATATGAAGACTGCACATGCTTTGACTTTTATTACTCATATTTGCTCAGGACTGTGTTCAAAATCAACCATCATTCCCTAAAAACCTCTGGAACACACATAAATGTATCCCACATAAAATCATAGAATCACCACAGAGCCTAGATCCTAGCTCAGGAAAATGGCAATACCAGGCTTGCTATCCCCAAAACCCTCGTATCCAATGTAGTTTTAATCAAGAGAACATTATGCCTCTGCATATTCTGTGATCAAGCGAATTTTGCCTGATTCTACAAGTGCCTGGGGACGAAAATGAAAAGAAAAAGAACCCAGAGAAAAAAAGAACGGCATTTCAGCCCGACAGATGCATGTTATTGAAAAGCGGAATGCATGCAGATTTCTTCATTTTGGTGTTTCGCGGGAGAGTAACACGTTGTGAATAACAACAGTGGTTTGAGAACATATTGACATGCGCCCTACTTGCATACGTCTGGCCTTTTAAACTTGGCTTGAAAGAAATAAAGAATAAAAGACCTCCCCCACGACTGGCACATAACATTAATGAATAAGAATGTAAATTTGTGAGAGGCATTGTGTTACATTCTGAGGATACCTGTTGCTAGAAATGCTCAAGATGTAAAAACAAATTATTTTACTCATGAATTCAAAACTACATGCACAATTTTTTTTTTACTCCTAAACTATTTATTACCTTCCATTAAAGAAATTTTTGTGTAAAAATGTAAATGTGCTCTTTGAATAACATTTTGAAACCTCTTTTTTTGGAAGAAAAATTAATATTTCATTCATTTTGAAGAATGCGCTCTTCTACTTTCTAAATGTAGTAAGTTCATCAAAATTTTGTGTTTCAGTACGGATTTTATAATAAAGAGTAATTTCACAAAAATAATGTAACTTGGGTTTGTAAATAAGATAATCATTCAAGTAATAAGGCTAAAAAATGTTGGTTGTCCTAAGCCAGCCGACCCTCTTAAAACTGCCCAAATTGAAATTCTTATTTTTTTAAAAACTTTTCACTAAAGTTGAAAGAAAAATTAAAGTCTTATATCTATTTGTTTTATGAATGGTTTGAATTGTGTTAGAAAATTGAGAAAATGAATACAAAAACTAACACTATTGAAAGTTTTAGGATTTTTTTTCATTCGAGGACAACCAAACAATTGTTTAGAAATGGGGGGCCGAAGAAAGGTCAAAAGTCCACAGCCAGGGGCGGATCCACAATTTGTCATAGATGCCAACCAGAAAACAATATTTTGGAAACAAAAGAGGCTAAAATGTGGCCAGAAATCAATTGTCAGGGTCTAAATCAGGCTCTCACCCGAAATGTGGTATTATGAATATGTATGCTCAAGTAATAATAATAAACGGCTTTTATATCGCGCTTATCAACTCTTTATGTAGAATTCTCTAAGTGCTCTACAATTGCAGTATTTTTACCCTGGCTTTAGCCCAGCAGCTACTTAATTAGCGCACTTGGCGTTTTCAAGGAATAAATATTCCTACCAGGTACCCATTCACCTCACCTGGGTTGAGTGCAGCACAATGTAGATGAATTTCTTGCTGAAGGAAATTAACACCCTGGGTGGAATTCGAACCTACGACCCTCTGGTTGAAAGGCGAGAGTCATGACCACTACAATAAGGCACTATTGGGACACAGCTGGTATGTACCTTTCCAATTAGAACCCATGTGGGTCAGATGGGTACTACCGACGAGTCCGACAGCCCACGAGTCCGACAGCTCACGAGGCCGACATTTTGAATAATTGGTGCACGAAATAGACATTACATAAAAACGGATTAGAGTCAGACAACTCATTAATCCGACAAAATTATGAAAACGCACATGATTACGACCGAACATAAATTTTGCAAATGAGACCGACTCTAAGTAAAATTGGTCTATTAGTCCGACAGTTAGTCTGACAACTATATTTACGTTAGTCGGTTTCGTAGGACTGTTTGCGTGCTGTCGGGCTCAAAGCAAATAATTTGTCAGTGTCGATCCTGCGAGCATGAAAATCAAAATGTCTGGCTCGAGCCTCACTTTCAAAATTGCCAATGTAGTAGGCTTATATTCATTTCTGTCGGACTCGTGAGCTGTCGGACTCGTGGGCTGTCGGACTCGTGGGATGCTCCCGGTCAGATTGGGGGTGAGCTGAGGGGAATTTTCCACCAACAGTGTGTCCTTGAAGAAAAGTAAACGGGCTGCGCTATGTTTTCTGCTTTCAGGATCCCATGTATGTTCCCGAGATGCGAAGATCAGACATTCAATGGGCGAGCGATTGTGCGCTAAGTGACCGCGAGTTGGCGCACCGCGGTGTCGCTATGACGTCATCCATCCTGGCGATGTTTCCAGGGTAAACAAAAGACCAAACCCGTCTTTTCATGAGATATTATGAATTCATACCACAATCAAATCACATGAATTTCACAAATTATGAAAGAGAGATTTGTCATCTTTGACAGAGATAATACAGACTGCCTCGAAATATGGGATTAATTGCCTTTATGAAGCTCTTTTTCTACCCCTTCCATTAGTGGGTTTGTCGTGACCCCTGAAGTCTTGTTATTTTCGAGATCATAAGTAGGCAAATTACATGCCCCATTTATTGATTACCACCATTTTTTCATCGGTAATCAATGGGTTTTTCCTTTAGTTTGACTATTGTTCTAAAAACTATCTAATTGACTTGAAATCTGTCCTTGGCTAATTTTAAAAAAATCTTTCTTTGAATTTGACGTCTACTGGCCAAGCCAGCGGATTTACACGCAGAGCGTATGGTGCCACTCTACTGTCACACCGTTGTAATATTCTCCATCAACATTTTCTTAGCCATCACCAAAACCATGAAAAGAGAAGAAAAAGAAAACTATGTTGTAAAAACTACTCTCTAAAATGCACAGAATGATATGTGGAACAATTATCTTGTATATATGGGGAAAATATGGATAATATGAATGCAGACTATCATGTCCTTGGACTTGGAGAATCAATATCAGACACCTCGACAAATCAATTGAAAGACATCAGCAAAAGATAAATTGTTCAGCAGAGGCATTGCCCACACATCAAATACATTCAATTTTTGAAGGGGGGGGGGGAGTGGGTCTAAAGTTGATTGCCCCCCAAAAAGCTGAATGCCATCACAAAGTTTTTGCGTACGTAAGCCCTTTTGGAATTGGCATTACTTATCTGGGGTGTCTACCCTCCCCTCCTTTCCTTGCCATTACAGCTAAATACTCTCGTTAACATGAAATTTACAGCAGCTACTCATTTATAAAAACATGTTAGTGGGAACAACATAATATGTGATTCACACAGGGAGGGATGGACTTTGCCAACAGACAATCTTTACTTCTTCAAAAAGTTATTGAATGTATTCTGCAGAAAAATATGTTGTGTAGTTAAACATATCACAAGTAAGGAACTGACTAAATTCTCATCTCCCTGCATGAACACTTTAAAGCCATACTCTTCATCTGCGACCAGGACATGGCACATAACCTTTACTTTTGTTTTGACCTGTTTCTGATTCAAACAACAATGGAACATTAAAATGTAAAATTCATGAAATAAACTTACAACCAAAGTGTGGTATAAGTGTAACGTCAAAGTTTGATAACACACAAAATCATGAAGTTCCATTGTTATTTGACCCTGGCATATAACAATGGAACTTCATGATTAGCACATTACCTTTTCATTTTTTGACCTGTTTCTGATTCAATTAACAATGGAACATTAAAATGCATAATTCATGAAATAAAATTACAACCAAAGTGTGGTATAGGTGTAATGTCAAACAGCTAGTTTAATAACACACTTGCTAATCATGAAGTTCCATTGTATTTGACCCTGGCATATATAACAATGGAACTTCATGATTAGCACATTTATCTTTTCTTTTGTTTTGACCTGTTTCTGATTCAAACAATAATGGAACATTAAAATGCAAAATTCATGAAATAAAATTACAATCAAAGTATGGTATAAGTGTAATGTCAAACAGCTAGTTTGATAACACACTTTAGACTTGCTAATCATGAAGTTCCATTGTTTTGACCTGTTTCTGATTGAAACAACAATGGAACATTAGAATGAAAAATTCATGAAATAAAATTACAACCAAAGTGTGATATAAGTGTAATGTCAAACAGCTAGTTTGATATAACACTTTAGACTTGCTAATCATGAAGTTCCATTGTTATACGCCAGGGTTAAATAACAATGGAACTTCATGATTAGCACATTACCTTTTATTTTGTTTTGACCTGTTTCTGATTCAATTAACAATGGAACATTAAAATGTAAAATTCATGAAATAAAATTACAACCCAAGTGTGGTATAAGTGTAATGTCAAACAGCTAGTTTGATAACACACTATAGACTTGCTATTCATGAAGTTCCATTGTTATACGCCAGGGTCAAATAACAATGGAACTTCATGATTAGCACATTACCTTTTCTTTTGCTTTGACCTGTTTCTAATTAAAACAACAATGGAACATTAAAATGTAATATTCATGAAATAAAATTACAACCAAAGTGTGGTATAAGTGTAACGTCAAACAGCTAGTTTGATCAACCAACTGGAACCTTCATCTCCTACACTACGTATGTCTACCTGTAACAATAAAGTGTAAAGAAAAGTTTACGTATGTAATCAAAATAATGAAGTAAATATCTAACCAGCGTAAAAAATACAAAAGGTCGAAGGGGGATTACCCCGCTAAACCTAGAAATAGCCCTATAGAGTGTATTACGTTGGTTATTTTCGGTAGGAAAAGGAGCCCTGATAAACAACATTTAGTTTTTACCCTGCATGTAAACCGTTTCTAGGGATAGATATTGGAAAATGAAGAAACCCAAAGTTATAATTTTGTTTTTCATTTGCTCCTTAATCGAGAGACCATGCTTTTATTGTCTGGTTCTAATTGGGAGAGTGAAGGAGGGGGGAGGGGTGAAGGCCATGGGGGATGGGGCTGGCCCTGGATCCATCCACACAGCTATTTTCATATATAGGGCTCCAGGCTCTTCTACTCCCTCCCCCATCCCCCCCCCCTGGATCCATCCACACAGCTATTTTCATATATA
>BQKZ01003067.1:29878-39970 GCA_036244855.1 Temnopleurus reevesii | reverse complement strand
CCCCCCCCCCCACCCCTCTGGATCCATCCATCACAGCTATTTTCATATATAGGGCTCTGGGCTTTTCTACTCCCTTCCCCCACCCCCTCTGGATCCATCCACACAGCTATTAATACGCAGCTTTTGTAGGGTGAGCAGAAGGAAATTTTTCACCAATAATATGTGATCGAGGAAGCATGAGGGGGTTGTATTAAACCCTTTGGCCTCCTTGAGTTGATCCATTACAGCTATGGGTATACATATTGTGTCTATCTAAAGCCAAAGGATTGAAAAGTGAAGGAGGCTCTGCAAATCTTCTTCCTCTTTTCCCATCACCTTCATCAATCCGCACAAACACAAATAAGGACGCAGCTTGTGTATATCTTTGCAATAAGAACCCATGTGGGTTGGATCCGATGATGAGCAAGAGGGATGTAGTTCATCAACAACGTGTGATCGAGGGAAAGTGAAGGGGCTGCGCTGCCGCTTTCTGCTCCTTGGATCTTCCCATAACAGCTACAAGAACACAGCTTTTGAGAATCTTTCAAATTAAATCCATGTGGTAAGATGGGGGGGGGTACTAAATGAAAAATTGTCACCAAAAAAATTTGGCTGAGGAAGAGTGAAGGGGCTATGCAAAAGTTTTGGTCCCCCTACATCCATCCATCACAGCTATTGGCATACAAATAATTTTACAAAGAATTTTAAAGGGAAGGGTGCTCTGAAGCCCTTGTGCCCCCTGGATCTGCCCGCACAGCTATTAGGACGCAGCTTGTGTGTATCTTTGCAATTAAAACCCATGTGGGTCGGATCAGAGGATGAGCATTAGGGATTTTTGTCAAAGTATGTAATAGAGGAACACTGAAGGGGCTGCCTGGCCGTTTTGTGCTCAATGGATTATCCCATAACAGTTTATGAAAATCTTTATCCAAACGATCTGTGTGGGGGATGGGGACCATAGGATTTTTAAAATAAATAAGCCATTAGGACATAGCTTGTGTACTAGTGTATCCAAATCCATGTGGGGGGAGGGGAAGATCCACAAAGATTTTTGATTGTTTGCTTCTCTATTTTTTTTTTTTTTTTTTACAGAAAATGCTCAAGAAAAGTGAAGGAGGTTCTGCAGCCCCCTGGATCCGCCCACACAGGTATTAGGACACAGCTTGTGTTAATCTTTGGAATTAGAACCCATGTGGGTCGTACTGGAGGATAGGCAGATCGAGGGGGTTTCCCCCCCCCACAATGTGTGAACAAAGTAGTACGAGGGGGCTGTACAAACCTTTCAGCCCCCTGGATCAGCCTACATAGCTATAAGGACGCAGCTTGTGTGTATCTTAGCAATTAGAACCCATGTGGGTCGTACTGGAGGATAGGCAGGAGGTGGGAAAGTCAATATAATCATCACCCTCCATGCGAAGGCTGGCTAATTCATCACATTAATGAGTAATGGAGATGGATTAAACCCTAAAATACATGCAGGAGAATGAAAACATGTGATTTCAGAATTAAAGGGTGCATTCACAACTGGGCGTCATGGCATGCCCCTGAAATCAAGTTATTTGGGACAGTCACAAATTCCTGTGCTGTGGGTTTGAGCCCCCATCGCATCTTTTGGATGGTGACGTTAAAGGTCGGTCCCTCTTTCTCCCTTCTTCTTCTTCTGGTGTAAATTTTCAAATTTTAATGATACATGGGTAAGACTCAATTTCTCTCTCTCTCTCTCTCTCTCTCTCTTTCTCAGGTGAGATGACAATTATGAAGAGAAGTTTGTAATAGTTGGTGGTATTTTCCCTTTTTTAAGTACAACCTGTTTCATGAAAACTTTTATCCCTTTCTTTTAATATGATTGTTTCATATTTGTAAATCTGTCACATTCTCGAAGTATAATGAGAATAAGCAATATATTTTAAATGTTTGAATGAAAATAGTTCTAAATGTTTCAATAAAAAGTTTCTAAAAGGCACTTAAAATGATTTTTTCCGAGAATTGAAAGATGAGCAGGAGGTGATAAAGACAATATAATCATCACCCTCGAGGGGAAGCCTGGCTAATTCATCACATTAGTTAGTAATAGAGATTGATTAATACATGCAGGGAAATGAAGGCATGTTATTTTAGAATTAAAGAGAATTATATTTCAGGTTAGGTAACAATTTCCAAGAATGAAAGAAAACTTTGTGTTTTCCATTTCAATTTAAATTGGGATAGACAGTGACAGAAACAGCGGAATGAAGTGATTGAATAAGAGAGAGAGAGGAAGACAAACAGAGGAAATGCTGAGAGATGGGTTAGGAAATAAGAGAACGAGAGAGAGAGAGAGAGAGATAGAGAGATAGAGAGAGAGAGAGAGAGATTGAGAGATTGAGAGATTGAGAGATTGAGAGATTGAGAGATCGAGATAGCAAGCAAACAGAAAGGATTATTGAGAGATCAAGGGAGACAGAGAAAGAGAGATGGAGAGTTAGAGAGTGAGAGTTAAAGAGACAGAGAGGAAGAGAGAGAGAGAAAGGGCAATAGGTATCACAGGTGGGGAGGTGCAAAAATCAAAGATAAAAAGGAAACGACAGAGACAGAAAAAGATAAACAGAAACTACGCAATTGCACAAGATAAAAAGCGAAATAGATAGGAAAGAGAGAGGGAAAATGTTATTTTAAATAATAAAGGAAATAAATTCTTGATGATTGACAATCCCACATCCATGTGGATCATCCCTACACCACTCACACAACACACGACGTACTTTGGATCATCGTTAATGTAGACATTTCCAAAAGGTCATTCCTCGTTTCCAAACACGACTTGATCGTATTGGGCAGCACTGATTGTCTTAATTGGACAAACTCCTTCATTTATAGTTCGCTTTCTGATACGCTACGAGCTAACTAACATTGCACATAGAGTATCGAAATATCAATTCTCACATGATGGAGCTTCGTACACAGTCTCGTTCATTAAATTCAATTCAATTTGATTCAATTCAAAATAACATTTATTTCTTCCTTCAACAACAACAAAAAAATCAACGATATACAGGCTACAAATCTACAATTGTAATCAAATGATCCGGTTGATAATGGATTAAAAAACAATTTGGAAAAGGGATTTTAAGATATTTCTTTAAGCAAACTGAATGTATCAAGAAAAGAAAAACGATATTCAATATTATGATAATGCCAAAATTCTCTTATTCTTCTCATTGCTCTTCTTCTCTCTTACCATTTATATCTCTCAAACAGTTTTTTCCCTTTATCCATCCCGTTTTATCCTTAAATTGTTTGTTTTCTTCAAATGATAATATGTACTTATTTATTTTCTTTATTCTTCTTTAAAAAGATAATTTTGTTTCACTTTGTTTGTTGTAAATGCGATCCCAACACAAGCTGTGCTTCCAGGGTACTCGCCTCCTTTCATTTTTTTCACTTGTCATATTATTTTGTATTGATTATGTATATGAAAAAGGAAATAAATTCAAATTCAAATCAATTCAAAATTCAAGGATTGTTTAATGACTACATTCATGCAGAAAGTAAAACGACAGAAATGTTGTTATTGTAATGAACTGTACTAAGGTATTAAACTTACATTTGCTTGAGTCTTTTCATATGTGTACACAGGTCCTTTGGTAGATATGTGATGTTGCATCGATTTAGGGTTCTGCAAAACGACAGAAAAGAAAGATATCAGATAAAGAACAAGTAGTATCTAGATCAGAGGCATAACAAATTTTTGTAAATGCATGGTTACAACAGAAAATTACCATGATCCCTTGGTTGTTCAAGCATTGATGTCAAATTTGCAGTAGTTCACAGCCTAAATCACAGTTCATTATGTAATCATTTTGAAATTGATAACTTGATGATAAAGTTATTTGAACATTGGGACAGTCCATCCCAGTATTCACTGTGCAGTATAGTCTACATGCACAGACAGACCAAGTTTATTGTTATTAAAGGGGTACGAACCCCTGGAATTTTCTCGCTCTTATAAATGAAAAAAAAAATTATAAAAAAACTGTAAAAACTTGAGTTGTTCGACATGAAGTCATAGAATCTATCAAAATTGCCCATCCCACAAATTCGCATCAACAGCAGTGATTGTATTATAATTGATAATATATCCAATTTTCTTCAGATTTTTAGTTTGTTCATCTAATTTTTCTTCATCCACTCGATGCATTATAATTGCAGGGTTGGTTCTCTTTAAATGATAAATAGGAGCAACTCGACATTAAGTCTGGGGAAGCACCTATTATTATCAAATAAACTAGGTGTTTGTATTGGTGCTAGATTTTTTCGTCAAGACACAGTATTAAATTCTACAAAGAGTAGCAAAAATAGTCACATTTGACTGACTGTCGCAAAAGTTAAAATGCAGAAGACACACAGCCCGGTCGATGCACCAAAAGTGATCTTTTTGATGATGCCCATACTACGTAACTGCTACCACAATCACATCAATATGTGCATCACGATCCAACTCTCTTTGATTTCTACCCCGAATGCATCATTAGGATTTACCTTGATTTGCAGCAATTAAAATGCTGTAATCTGGCAATAAACCCTCATCGGTTTGGTACAATCGATTTTGGAAAGGTGAGGGAACTTGATGGAAGTCATTCTTAACAGTGATTAACTGGGCATTAACCTCTTTCTCTACCGGCACAGACTATTGGCTTCAGTTTCATGATTCGCAAAAGTGCATACATTTTTTTCATAAATAAACATACTTTATTGTTCATCTCAGAATAATGAATACAAGCATATTTACAAACATATAAACCTAGCATAAACACTGCGGGAGCAGAGTATACAAGGTATGAAATAAAAACAACAACAACAACAATAAAACTATAACAAAATGAGTGAAAAATTAATGTACAACATAACATAATTGTCAAATGATGTGACAGAGACATGAGAACGTAAATCTACTGTGGAACAATAATTTTTGGAATAATTTGGAGATGCAAGAATTAAAACGGAATAGCCAGTCAATATATAAATGGCTGCATTATACTTAATTTGGTAAGAGATACGGGAACGTGAACTATATGATCTCAAATTTTCAATGATTATTTATCAATTTTTGGAAATGCCCATCAATCATGGATGATCTATTTATGTATTTTCTTTGTCAATGGGATCTGCAATTCAGCTATCCACAGAAGATTGTAATTTTGTAACCGTTTTAAACAAATATATAAAAAGGAACATAGACAAACATACAACTGGGGTGTCTTGGCGTGCGCCTGTAATCAAGCTGTTTGGGACAGTCATAAATGACCTGTGTTGGTCGTGGGTTTGATCCCTTCCGGTTCCCTCCTTCTTTCTTTCTTCTTCTCCTGGCGTAAATATTCAAATTTCAATGATACACACCGTAAAACCAAATCTCTCTCTCTCTCTCTCTCTCTCTCTCTCTCTCTCGCTGTTCTATTAGCTCCAGATCAGGGCCCATCAATGATTGGAAGTAGTTTGTGGCTGCAGACTTTGGA
Source organism: Temnopleurus reevesii (assembly GCA_036244855.1). NCBI lineage: Eukaryota > Metazoa > Echinodermata > Echinoidea > Temnopleuroida > Temnopleuridae > Temnopleurus > Temnopleurus reevesii. Next base: position 34,499 of record BQKZ01003067.1, on the reverse strand, counting down.
ATATTTCTTACGCATTATGCACAAATCGGAAACCGGAAGACAATAGTCTGTGTCTGATGACTAGCAACCTCTATAAGAAGACTATGGAATAGGATTTGAGAATATTAATACGGGGAGATGTGGCAAGAGATGATCATCAATAAAATAACGTAGAAGTTTAATATAAAAGATAGGCAGTAATGACACAGTGAGGGAATGATAAAGATAAGGATGAAAGAGAGGGAGAGAGAGGGAAAGAAAACAGTCAGATGATGACCGCAAATAGTATGTGCAAACTGATCAATAATTGTTTACATAAGCAAAGCTAATAAGATACAGGTGTAAGCAGAGATGAGAAAAAACAATAACATGTTTATAAAAAAAAGATGAAAATACAAACTCTGCCACATACAATTTAACCGAAACAAGGTGAAAGAAAGGGTGCTTGATGAATCTGAGAGGGAGGGAGAGAGCGAGAGAGAAAGACGGATGTGTAACTTACATTCGTTCAAGATTATATGTGCCATTCAAATCCGGGAATTCCTGAAGATCGCTGGCATCAGAGATTGCTCTGAAAGAAAGAACAAATAAAATAAAGAAAAGAATTTATCATGTGCATCAACATTATTATCAATATCATCATCATCATCATCACATTCATCATCATCATCAACAACATCATCACATTCATCATCATCATCAACAACATCATCATCATTACCATCATTATCATCGAGATCATCAACATCATTACTATCATCATCATCATCATCATTATCACAATAATAATAAAAACAGCAACATTTATAGGCAGCTTTATATGAGTGTTTCAAAGCGCACAGGTGGACTGTCTAACCATCATCATAATCATCATCATTATGATCACCAACACCATCACCATCATTATCAGTATGACGATCATGATGATGATGAGAGTGATGGTGATGATGATGACGACGGTGTTGATGATGTGGGTGGTGATGATGATGATGATGGTGATGATGATGGACGATGATAGATGATGATGATGATGACGATGATGTGAATGACGTCGGTGGTGATGATGATGATGATGGTGATGATGATGGACGATGATAGATGATGATGATGATAATGATGATGTTGATGATGATGATAGTAATTTGGCAATGGTCATGGTAATGATGATGTATATGATGATGGTGATGGCAATGATAATATGGAGGTTTCGATTTCATTTGTCACAGTCACAGTCGACCGGAAGAAGTATGTCACAGTTTTGCACGTCTGCTCATTATTACGTGCGCAACTACCTTTCATGTAAAAATCAGCTTACGTCCAAAACTATGACATACTATTTCTAGTCGACGGTGCCCTTTGTCACAGTTGACTGAAATAAAAAAAACACCATAATGATAATGGTGGAGCTGATGTTGATGTTGATGAGGGTAATAATGATAATGATGATAGTAATGATGTTGATGATTGTGATAACAATAAACAAGGGTTATAGAAATGTATCATGGTGAGTATGGTGATGCTAGTTATGATAAATTGATGATCATAGTGAAGACGATAAAGAAGGTGATGGTGATTACCAAGACAACGATAATGATGGTGAGGAATTCACAGACATTCAAATTCCCCACACAATCCTTTAAAAGCATTGAACTTACAGCTTGGTTAGAGCAGAGAGGTTTGTAAAAGCGTTTGTCCCAACACTCCTGACAGGATTATTGTTCAGATGGAGTTCCGCAAGCTGATGTGATGGTGGTGATGATGATGATGTTGATGATGGTTTTGATATGATTTCAATGACGATGATAAAGAACTAGATGGTGATGATGGTAAAGATGATAATGGAAATGGTCACCGTGATAATGGCAATGACACTGATGATGAGGAATTCACAGACATTCACAAGCCCCACACAATCCTTTAAAAGCATTGAACTTACAGCTTGGTTAGAGCAGAGAGGTTTGTAAAAGCCTTCGTCCCAACGCCCCTGATGGGATTATTGTTCAGATGGAGTTCAGCGAGCTGATGCAGTCCATAGAACGCATGGTCAGGGATGAAACTAATCTTGTTTTTAGAAAGTTTCCTGGAGAAAACAAAAATACCAGAACACACGAGTTAGAGGAGCAGGAGGACGCTGACATCGGATTCCATTACCCTAAGATAACAACAATAATAATAATAACAATAACAGCAATATCTGTAATAGCTCGAATTAGGAGTATCGTTGTGATCCCTTTGAACCAGAAGCCCACAGCTCGACACCCAATCATGAGGTTCGTTTCCATCAGCAAGAAATTCATCCATATTGTGCTGCACTCAACCCAGGTGAGGTTAAGTGTAGCAACATTTGTATTACCTCTTAATATAAGTATTGTTGTGGCCCCTTCGAACCAGAAGCCCACAGCTCTACACCCAATCATGAGGTTCATTTCCATCAGCAAGAAATCCATCCATATTGTGCTGCACTCAACCCAGGAGAGGTTGAGTGTAGCAACATTTGTAATAGCTCTTAATATAAGTATCGTTGTGGCCCCTTCCAACCAGAAGCCCGCAGCTCGAAACCCACCCGTGAGATACATATAATTCAGCAAGAAATTCATCCACATTATGCTGCACTCAATCCAAGTAAGGTCAGTGGGAACCTGGCAGGAATATTTATTGATTGGATGCTTTGGCACCTAGATGGCAATGATTAATTAATTAATGTAAATGAATCTTGAGCCCTCTGCAGAGTGGATACGTGAGCACTCTGCAGAGTAGATACGTGAGCTCTTTAAATAAATTTGAAAGAAATAAAGAAAAAAAGTCTTTTAATAAAAATGAGACCTTTCAGATACAATTTTTAATAAAAGAGCCCTGTGATATCAAATTCTGAGTTCTGAATTATGTCAGAAAAGTTTTGATTGAGAGTTCGTAAAGACCATGGGTATACTTACAATAAATTTAGTATTGTGTTTCTAAAATCTGAATTCAGAACTTTGTCATAAAAGTTTTGGTTGAGCATGATTGGTGGGAATATGTCTATACTTACAACATATTTATCCTTGTGTTATTAACAAATCCATACGGAGCAAGCGTCTGAATGTTGTTACCAGCGAGGGAGAGGTAGAGAAGATTCGGCGTCATACGAAGGGCGCCCTCAGGAACTGTGGAGAGGAGATTGCCGTCCAACGATAAATGGTGAATCCCTTGGATCGTAGAGAAGGCATTGTTGGTCAGATTGGTGATTCGGTTGTTGTCTAAGAATCTGAGATGAAATAAATGAAAAAAAAATTACAATGATTTGTACAATGATTTGCCATCAAAGAATAAGTGGTGAATGCACGGGATTATTGAGAAGGCATTGTTGGTCAGATTGGCGATTCGGTTGTTGTCTAAAAATATGAGATTAAATAAATAAAAAAAAAATAAAATGATTTGTACAGCAGTCAAAACATTAGAAAGCCACAACATGAAAAAATGCATTCATGCTGTTGCATTTAGAATAACTCATACATGGAACAAATAGAAAAGTTTTTATCTTTATCAGGTAATAAATCAGCACAATAAAAATTAACAAGAAAACAGTCTGTGTGCCTTATAAGAGTACAAACACCGGCTAAACACCTGCTAAACACCTGCTTAACACCGGCTAAGCACTGGCTAAGCACCAAATAAATGCTGGATAAGTTTGAATGGGGTGTAAGGTGTACTGTGCTACAAGAAATCAGACCTTGTAACCTTATACTTCTTGGCGAGACACTGTAATCAATTGATTATGACACCATTGGGAGAAAGCAGTGACCTTGTATCGCTCCCGTGAAAAGATCCTTCAAAATCATACCTAAAATCTGAAAAACTTCATGATCAATAAAATTTAATACTGCCTAAAATTCAATCCTGCCTAAATATGTCTCGGAACAATTCATTTCTTTGATCTTTTTGACGCACCGATTATGCGCTTGCAGGAAAGTTGTGAAATATGGCACGTAGACGGTCTATTTTTATCAAGTTCAATAATCAAAGCAGGAGAATCCTCTTTCAAAGAGTTTGAAAATCGACCTTGGAGGACAAAAAGTTAAAAGCTGTTGATAGGTTTTTGATCTTCATATAGGTATCTCTTCCTGTCTATTTTTTCTCACTCATTGTCTCTCCTTTTCTCCTCTTTCTTTCTCTAACTTTCTCATTTCTATTTTTCCGCAGTATGTCCCTTCTCGAAATCTACGTTCCCAAAACTTAAATCTCTTAGTTGTCCCTAAAGTTAAAACTAAGTGGGGGAACGAATGCTCATGCACGCTGGACCAGCTACTTGGAATTCCCTCCCGCAAGCCATCAAAGACAGTAGCTCCGCTGAAATATTCAAACAGAATTTAAAAACCTACCTTTTCAACATCACATATAATTAATTTTGTCCCTGAGTTATTTTCTTGAACTTCTATCTTACTCCACACATTTTCCAGTTGCGCCCTGAGCATTTTCGTGAAAAGTAGATTTGACGCCATATAAATCATATATATTATTATTATTATTATTTCATTTTGAAACCCTACACCCTCATTCACTATTTCTACTTCCTTTCTTTGTCACATCCCGAAGGCTTCCTGCCATGGTTCTCTCTGTGTCCGTTTCATCACTGTTATTCTCTTTCTTTCCTTTCTCTCCTTCT
>BQKZ01003067.1:11774-25190 GCA_036244855.1 Temnopleurus reevesii | reverse complement strand
ATGATTTACAGAGTTCCAGGTGTACTGCTTGTCATCCTTAACAAATTATTGGACCCAGCGGTGAAGAGATTAAAACCCTAAATGTAACCCCAAGGTGCTTCGAGATGACATAAATTATCCAAATAAAAATAAAATATATATTTCTCTTTAATCCCTACAATCATACGACATTGAACTTTTTGATACACCATGGACAAGTAATATAGAATGTAAAGGTTATAGGTCATAAGGCAGCAAATTTTGCAAATCCCATTCATATTGGTTCAAGGCTAAGTTATTGGGTCTTTAAACCCAGACATGTTTCTGAGATCATCTGGTTAATAATATGTCTGAATTGTTACTAAATACAACAATTTGTCATTGCACAAATAAAGATTTTTTTGTGGTCTGAGTCCTTTTATTGCTTCACCCATTTCCACTTTAATTAAATGACTGCATTTTTGTCTTGTAATTTTCTTTGCACAGTTCTCTTATTCATGTTCTAATTTTCGTTGTAAACATGGAAGCAGCATCCATTATATTTGTTTGGAAAATTATTTATAGCAAACCCTGGATAGAGTGAGTCCTGCATCCCATACAGATTGACAAAGATGATTGAAATCTGCATGTCGCATTACATACAAATAAGAGAAAAAAGAATTTTCAACCTCTCTTCCTTTCTTTTTTCCCCTGTTCCAACAATGCAGATTGTTAAATATCAACCTGCATACACCGTTTGTTCATCATCAGATACATCTCAAACGAAACAAATTTGGGAATGGTACTTTTTAAGTTATAGCATCAACCTTTGGAGTTTATTACCTTCCCAATTATGACAAATCTCATTAACAGAATCCTTCAAGTCCCATCTGAAATCACATCTGTTTTCTCCCTTATTAATTATTTCATTTCTTATATTTTACTGTGTTGCAGCAAAAAGAACAAATGTTCAAGGGATTCTCAAATCATGTTTATTATTTTCTACCTTCTTCGATGTTCTTAATATCTATTTCCTTGTGTGTCTTAAGTGTTATAAGCACCATAAGGTGGTGAAATCCTTAAAGTAGGGAGTAATGATAATGCTACATGCTTTAAGCACTTCTCAGTAGATTGGATGCGTGTGCTATACATTGCACCCAATGTTTACTTGGCTGTTCACTGTAAGAGTGTATGGTAAAAGATACATTTTTTTCACTTAGTCTGAAAACGATGAAACATTATTTCGTCTTCGTTTACTGTAAAAGCCAATATTCTAACATATATAAATTTTGGCAAATTCACAGAAATTCAGAGTTTTCACACATTAGCGAGTTATTATTTTCAGGCTTTGAAAGATTATGAGATACAGCTTACAAGACTATGCTATTTCTAACAAGTGAAAATTTTAGCTAATTCGGTGTTGCAAAATTTGACAAAATAATACCTCACCGAGAATTTCAGCTTGTACAGTAAAAGGTCAACTACCTGGGATAGGAAACTGCCCTACAGCTCCTGACTGTCAAGTCTTCATGCCTAGACTCTCGCTTTGGTTATCCACAATTTGCATGGGACACAATACATAGTCTGCAGTCAAAGACTACTTTCACGAATTTATGATTCCCTTTGCTGCACAGAGATGGAAGCTACAAAAGCAATGTAGTCTTTGATTGCAGATTCTGTATTATGTACTGCATAAATTGTAACACCGAAAGTAAATGGTCTTTGCCAGTAGACTAGCTCCTGACTGCTTTCAAATGAAATCATTTCTCATCTAGCTGGCACATTGTTTTGTCAACTTTTCAATCATCTACAAAGACCACATGAAGGACATCTTGTTTTGCGCATGTAATACAATCTTCACATCTAGATCTCTTTACAAACTGAATGAGCAAGCCCCCTCATCACACATTCATCTATGAAAGAAGATATTCCGCTTTGCTACAGGGCAGTAGCAATTCACGAGATAATCATCTCGGGCAGTGCAGCCAAGATAGTCCCGAGCATCTTCTATGCAATTTAATATTTGACCTATTCGACTGCAGACTTTTAGGATTTCCAAAGGATTTGAACAGCTTACAAATCATGAATCCTCTCTTGATAAGAAGTATTGAGAAAGTTGGTATTTAAAGTTATAATGCTGATCTCAGAAGCTTATACAGTACGGATAGAAATAAAGTTTACTGTTTCCCACCATGTCCCACCAGAGCCTATGCAAAACAAATGCATTTTTGTGGGAGTTGGTGGGACACTGGTAACTTTATTTCTGTCCATACTGTATGATTAACACCAGCCCCCACTTGTCAATGGAATATATTTTACAATCCCAAAGTAGGAGATAAAACTGAAGGTTACCCAGCGCGCTTTGGAAGGTGCTTTCCCTATAGTAAACAAATGATTTTGGCCTTATAAAGTGGTTTTGTACGGTATATCAGTGAGGGCCATTTTGACTTAAAGCCATTGTTTAACATTGTTTTCATTTAAAAAATTCTCAACTGCCAGATGATAGAGGTTATCTGAAAGATTGATGGTGCATATAAACTAAACTGAGAAAATATTAGGCTTTAAAATCAACGTTTAGTGCTTTAAACAAACGAAAATGTAAAACGTCGCCTCCATAGGCTTTGTACTGGAATTAATGCGTGGGTCGTTAATTCAATGTTCATAGATATCTTGATAGTGCATGTACAGCTTTCTTTATTTTTGCATTTGCTGTTGATTTTTCATCTATCTGAATAGGACAGACAGCTTGGTTTGAGAATTTTTTAACTTGTGCAACCGCAATGTTAAACAGTGTCTCTAATAGAAAAATTCTACAAAAAATGGACAAAACCGACTCAGGAAAGAATTGCCACAAGGTTAGTTAAATTACATTTTACCTACATTTTTAACATTTTTCTGTGTTGCATTCATTCTGAAGGTAGGAATTACATTGCCCAAACCGCCAGGGTAGGCCCTGCAAACAATAGAAAGCACGCTCTGGCTATTGTGCATCTCTGAATTTAAACACAAAAGAACATTCCCTAAAACCACTTGAGAGAACTTTCATAACTACACAAAACATTTACAGAAACACTTTGCAAAATCAGTTGCTTACTTTTGCTATTGGTGAGCTAACATGCCTTAAAACAGTATTACAATTGCAAAATTTAGCAACAGTGAATTAAACTGAAGAATTTTTAAAATGCTATCTACTCGAGATATGAAGTTACTGGGATATTAATCACTAAATGGGAACTCAAACATCTCAGGTCATTCAGGCAAGCTCTTGAAATATTAAATTATTGCCATATTTATCACCTAATGGTAGCTCAATCATTTCCGGGCTATGAAGGAAACAGACTGCAGAAGTCAAGTAAAATGTTAAATCTACGAATACAAAGTTGTTAGATATGAGGTCTACTTTTCAACTGTAAAATATAAAGTTTTATCGAGCAATTCCAAGAACCAAACATTTTTAGACAGGCAAAGTCTTGCCTTTCTTTTATATAAAGGATGCAATATTGAATAGAGAAAAAGAAACAATGCCCAAGTGAATAGCGTTTCATTGACTTCCTGTTAAGCTCCCCTAGGACGGTTCAGTCATTCCATAAATATGAGATCGCGACAGAAATAGGTTGACAGTAGTCCGACACCCCAAGGTGACAATTATCAACCTATGATCTGTGATATGTATTCACGCATGTGTGTCATGTGAGGAGGGCTCGCTAAAATGTCTACAAACTACCAGCGAGGTGCAACTTTTCAGTTGTATTGCATATTGCTTTTTAAATCAAATTTAAAGTACCAGCAATATAAATCCAAAATTCACTACTTAGGTTTATCTATTTCATCTAAAATAATTTTCTTAAAAATTTGCATTTCGAGGATCTCATTTCACACAGATTGCTTTGGGTGCATAGATGATTTTGGCAAAATTGAATGACAAAATCTTAAACTGCTCCAGAATAGTAGAAAATTGATTGGGAAAACCATGCATAATCATTTTTATCCTGTTCAATAAACAAAGATATTGATTAAAAAAGAAAGCTCAAGATTGCTTAATTTTGATAATCCTCATGAAGTTTGAGAGATAGGCCTACTCCCTAGACCAAAAAGCGGGAATATGGAAGAAAGATGCTAATGCACGCACACTTCATATGCCAACCCGAACGCCATGGAAGTCAAGCACCTTCTGTCAGTATTTCTGCTTTAGCTGAACATCTTTAAAATCATTCTTCCTCGGTATTTCTGCGTTCACTGTGCATCTTTCAAATTTAATGAACACTTGTCAGATGTTGGCTGTGAGCGAAAAGACGTGATAAAGCCTTAACCAGTTGACAACTGAATTCTGTCATTGCTATGAACTTTGTACAAGGGTGATCCGGTTCCAGTGGTTGACGTGTTAACATCTAGCCTAGATCACTCTTGTATTTTTAGACTACATCAATTTAAGAAGCAGTGATCTGAGAAGATTGAATGACTTAATTACCATCAAACCATGCTCTGACACTTCTTCAAAGCCTCGTGAAGTAATTGAACTCATTCTCTCTGTCGATTATCTTCAAGGTGTAAAAATCAGGCAAAGCTAAAAACAGTTCTTATTGATTGGCTGGCATGCAAACTGCACACATGAACTGTAAGTATTATGGTCAGCCATCGTGGTCGTCTAGTATAAGTAGTTGATATTTATCACCCGACTTAATTTGCACTTGTGTATTATGCCATTGGTTCAAGAAATGATTTCATAAGTTTATAATGATAAAATTTACGTATACACTCGCAGAGGAGTGCTTAAGGTCATTTTGCATTAATATTACCCTGGCATTGGCCAGTTACCACCAGTGCTCAAGCATTTCAACGAATACATATTCCTGCCATGTACCCATTCACCTCACCTGGGTTGAGTGCAGCACCATGTGAATGAATTTCTTGCTGAAGGAAAATAACAATATGAGTGGATTTCGGACCCACTACCCTCTGGTTATAAAGCAAGAGCCAGAACCACTTTACCACGAATATCACCTGTCAACCAGGGCAATACATATCTACTTAGATTATGTCAACGATGGCCAACCATAGATCATTTTTAGCCATGAGAAACCTGAAACAAATTAAAATGACCGATTTGTATCGACTGCCGGTCAGTTGTGAAATGGGTTGGAGCTTAATCGAACAGACAGTCCTAATTCAGGGGTAATCTTGATACCCAACAGGTTCTCAAATTATTGCAACGATATGTGCAGCAAAACAAGAAATGGTTTGACAGATCTTGATCAATTTGTGATATTGGTAATTAAAGTTTTGGTGTTTGAAGACAATTTTGAGGACAGATTATTTTGGGGGGCAATTTGGTATAGAAATGTTTTTCCCTGTGATTCTGAGACTACTTCAAAAGCCATTTCATAAAACCAGATGTTTTAACAGAGTGAAGAAATATTGCTTGTTTACCTTCTTATTCCAGTTTAGGCATATTCTGTTCAAAAGCTAAATGTACATAATTTCTACTAAGCGAGGCAAAGATGGCAGCAATTAAGAAATATCGTATTTACAGATGTTATGTTTTTGAGCGGATATATCAGCATTTTTGGGGAAACTTTTTGTGCTTTTGGGACAATGTCCTTAATATAAAAATCCTAATCGAGCTCGGGTTTCGTACATCTGCGCACGGCTCTACGAACTACTGGTAACCTTTTCCCACACTCACTGATAATATTGATGCTGAATCGCACCTGCGAAAGGGTTACCCATTGTTCGTATAGTCATGCATAGATATATGAACAGCTTTATGAAACACAACCTGCTATATCGGGACAGGTATCAAATATTGGTCAATTGAGAGAAATTGGGACACTTGACAGGTATCGGTAACTCCACGTTTTTTCCTAATCGCATGACAAATGTACCTCGATTTGTTTTATTCCAGTATCAGTGTAACACTTTGATAACATAAAAAGAACTTTGACGCATAGCGATAACCCAATTATGAGAAATATCGGGGTAACGTCTCAGGTACTGGGGTAGGTTGTCACAAACAGAGACAGAGTGAGTGTCAAAACATGTCTACATCTTATGTAGAAAGCCTGTAGCATGGATCATTTACTAGCTGACATGAATTTAGGCATGTGGGACTGAACTATCAATATCCTGCCCTGTAAAGCACACTGGGCATTACTGATAAAAACTGGACAAAATAGACAACTTCCATTCAGACTACACAATAGCTCTAGAATTCAATTTTTTTTCCCTTTTACTATGAAAAAAAAAGTTTAATAGGATTTTTGTTTTTAAAGATGTGCATATAAATCTTCGCACACTCATAAGAAAAACTGGTGATCCTTTCTCAGGTGTGATTCAGCACCAGGGGTTATCATTGAGTGCATGCAAGAAAGGGTCACCAGTCAATTGTAAAGAAGGGTGTAGATCTATGCACATCTTTATGATACACAATCAAGCTGCCAAATCTGGGGGCCTGTAACATAAAAAGATGCAATCAAACTTACAATAAATATGTATCTAAGTCTATGGCAAAATGTGTACCAAAGAGATGCAATTAATTACAAGATTTATTGTATCTCTTTTATGTTACAGGCCCCTGTTCACTGAAAGCTTGAATAGAAATTGTATATTTCGTCCGATTCATTTATCCCTTCTGTTCACAGTGAAGTGTACTGCCAATTCTAATATAGTATGACTTACAAAGTAATTGTAATCCATCAAGGTAGACAGTTGCCTGGCTTGTCGGGATACAATTGATTCTGGATTGATGCCTTCCATACTATAAGAATTAAAGGACGTTGATCCACCTCAACGCACACTCCACTTCAACATATCTTAGATTTGGGAGAGGTGGCACTTCAGATATCTAATTACTTTGTGCCCTGCAGTAGAATTATTTTTCAATAAGAAAGAAGAGTATATATGTTCATAATTTGTTTGAGTAAAATCAACCTAGCAATGACCTAATTTCCGCAAAGCAAAAATAATGTTGCACATCAGTTTTCTTTGCCAGCATACTGCCTCACACACATAATGAAAGTAAGTTCACTTTCCACACACACACGAACGGATGCGTGATTCCCCTTCCACCGTCTTTGCTGTCGGTCAACTCTGTTTGTGGTTAGTAGGAATAACAGTTGGTAAATATTTTTGTGTTAGGTCCAAAATAGGAGTTGGTAAATATTTTTGTGTAAGGTTCAAAATAGAATACAGAATACATGTGGGAATCATCGCCCCATTTTGTACACATTTAGTTTCATGCATGCAAAAAAACTTTCATTAATAAATCAGGATGTTTTACATTAATTTCTTCATCCCAAACATTACTCATTTATACCGTTAAAGTTTTACTTTTACCAAGAAACAAGTTGTTCTACTTACAAGGATCTCAATGTGTGGGACAGCGGTCTAAGTTGCTCTGTCGGGAAATCCACCAATCCGTTAACCTGGAGGATTCTGTGGGAAAACAATCAGAAGAAAAGTGACATTTCATAAAAATGTAGAAGCCAATATTTTTGCATACATCAATTTTGGAAATTCACTGAATTTTAGACTTACTTACACTATGCAATATAAGCTAGGGATCAGTTTCTCATTCTATCACTTCAGAATGGTTGCACTATTCCGGTTGTATATTGGATAAGGAGACTTCATTTAATAACTGAATTCATTCATGCAGGAAATTGATTACAGTGTTTATAATGACATTCAAAACAGTTTGTAGATTTTGCAGAGGTATAATCGTGATGATAATTCAATTTTCGTATTTTTGATTGATTTGTAACTTATTTTGAGGAGTGTACATAAGCACATTATTATTTTCACGTTTTGATTTACACATAAGTCTATGGACATTCTAATTAGTGACAAATTTATGATCCTGACAGTGTAGCTTCATGGAAATTTCATCAGTAAATTGGATTAATCAGCAATTCACGTTAAAAGCATTTCATCCTTTCAATTTTCCTGGAAATTGCAGACTTTGATATCATGCTTCCTGTAAAATAACAATTGTCTTTTAACCCATTTGAATTATCTTGGGGTATGTTGCTCAAAAGTTTGAATTGATTGCAAATCAACTGCAAATCAGTTGCAAGTTTTTAAGAAAATTCAATTTCATAAAATGTGTACGATACCATCATAACAGGAAGCAAACTGTCCAATATCGAGTAGGATAACCCAAGAAAGCTTGAGAGCTGATATATATAGAGAGAAAGGTCTTTTAAAGGGTTACTATGGATTTTAATTCAGGTGATTGCGCATTCCAATTCCCTTTCATTCATCCACATATTTCCTTTTGTTATTTACAGAACCAGCTCTGAAAAATGATCTAGCAAGGTGAATGAACTTGACTCTTGTGACGTCACAATAGGATTCACATTTGAAAGAATTTATAGGGGCGTTCCTTACAAAGCAAACATAAAATTGAAAAAAAAGATATCATTAAATATATGAAACATATTTGGACTTTCTTTCACTGAAAAGGGTATTGATAATGGTAGCCTATAATACATCAATACAGATCAACTTGTATTTTCATAATAGTACCCCTTTAAGTGCCAAGATGTTTCTGTAACACTCCATATTTAGAATAGCATAGCCTACTCAGCTTTTGTCACCTGCCCAAACATTGAATGTTATTGGAGAAGGAAATCAGGCACTCAACTATCCAAGACCTTTTTTTAATGAAGATTTCCATGCCATAGAAAATGAGTGGTACATAAAAATTGCCAATGAGGTACGCACAAATATATTCAAACTAATAGACTTGTAACAGTGATGGGAGGATTCTTGCATATCTCACTTTTCTTCATTTATGCGACAAAATCCTGGTGAGTGTGTGTAAAAAAGATTGCAGTATTAGGATATTGTCCACATATTTTGGGTTAAATTTAAGTGCAAATTTTATCAGGGTACACATCACATGGACTACATGAATCTTTAATCAACTTTGAAAACATCTTTAAAGTAACACGTTTATCAAAGTAAGAACTTTTTTTGTTTTATTAAACGATATTAAATGTAAAATGTTTCAACACCATCTACTCAATGGGCTACCTTTTTTTATCTCAACACGATATAAACTATTTTCGAAAAATAAAGTCTCACACAATTTCAATGATTCTTTGTAATGCTATTCAAATCGTAACCGGCTTGTCATTGTTGTGTCCGCATAGTTCTATTCACGGCGAACGGATCTATTCTCCTTCGACCGACTTTATTTTTCGAAAATAGTTTATATCATGTTTCTCTTTTTATAATTCTGTTTTTATTGGTAAAATCATAAAGAATTACAATAAATTATACAAATGATTGGAAAGATCAAATTACAATTGCATAAAAAGTTTAATAAAACAATGAGAAGTGAAGAGTTTCATACCATAACCTTGAGACATGAATATATCATTCTACAAAGGCATTACTCCGAAATGAAAAAGAGACTCTTCTAGAAAGGTCAAAACACAGCCACTTTATTTATTGCATTCTAGGTAATATTTTATACTTCTTATATCGACAATATACTGAGTCAGGAGCAAAATAACAACTTTTTTTCAATCCATATAAAAAGCTAAAATACATCCTTGTAATTTTTCATGTGTAGGTTATGTCATCAAAATCGGTTTTGACTGTCTAATTTGGATCAGAAAAAAAGGTTATTTAATTACAATGTGCCCGAATCAATTAAAAGAAGAACAAATATTTGAACAAAGTTTATTCAAAATAGGACCTGAAATAGATAGATATAACATAAATGAAGAAAGATGTACCGGATTGAAATAAAGTGCAAGAAAATGCTTGTTTTTAACCACAGTGAAGGAAAACAGATGTATTTTTTGGCCAGCTAATCGAATTTGATTAATAATCATGCCATATGATATTTACAATTCAGTAAAAATCAATACCTTGAGGCTCAAAGCGTCAAGGCAAATTCTTATATAAAATTGTGGTTTTGTAATTAATCTGATAGATTGATTATGGACAAATTTTCTCAAACAAAAACTTGAATATAATTAACAAATTGAGAACGGTTGAGCAAACCAATCAATTGAAAAATATTGTGGCTTAACAATTATACTTCTGATGAGAATAATGTTACACTATTCACATTAAATACCACTTATCAACATCCTCTGAATCATGATATGGGGGACAAAATGTTGATTTGATTCTGAATCGTTTCAAAGATGATTCAATAAACTTTTTTTTTGTCTCTTGCTAAGAAAATATAATCTTGAATAAAATTGGAGCATTGAACGTTTGACTGGCATACCGGAAGTCCATATGTTTGTGTGCGGCTATTTTCACATTTCTGAACCAGATTGACATTTTAGCATGTTATTTTTTTTTTGCATTTTTGATTGTGTTTGCATGCATATAAATGTGCACAGGGAATCATTTTCATAGTATCGATCACAATTTGTTATGCATTTTTGCAGGATTGATATACAAAAGGTGATTATTTCATCAACTTTTTCAGATAGAACTGAATAGCATGATGTTGAAAATGATTCCAAGATAACTGCTACTCAAATAGCATTATTCCCTGATGCATTATACTGAGGATAAATTTTTGCAAGGCTAGGACTGCAAAATCCATGAAAATAATACCCTTGCGTGGATTTCAGCTTATGCTATTATACTGCTATGCCGCAGAGTTAAAACAAATGGTAAGGGTGCAAAAGCAATTAGAAGTGTGTGAGAATCTGTTAAGGCGATTGGTCACGACCTTCTTAATACATAGATCCATAGGGGCACATCATAGCCTCAAAATAACCGTCAAGGTATCTTTCATTCACATTTTGTTGTTGTATATCCATTAAAGTAAATAATTTAAACATTTCTCCACCAGTGATACACAACAACAACCTTTGTCCAAGGGAACACATGGTTGCGAAGACTGACCTGTGTTCCCCCTTTGAAATAATCAAGTTCAAGAACATTTGCATGCCACAGAGCGCTACAAACCCACTTGCCTGCATGCCCGGGGCAACAAAATGAAGCTGTCGGGCAAGTAAATGAAATTGTCACTTGCCCAATGGGGCAAGTAGCAGTTTTTTTCTAGTTTTCATCTGCATGTACACATTGGCATAGGCCATCAATTAGGGGCAAAGGAAATTTTGTTTGGGCAAGTGATTTGAAAACTTGGTTGCCCAACTGGAAATGGTGAAAAAAATTATTGTAGCACCCTGTGCCAACTTGAAAAAAATAAAATTGGGAACTCGCACTAGGCGTCATGCTAAGACGATTAATATACAGTTTGTACAAATTGCTGTTATCATTTTAAGTTCGCAAGGCCAGTAGTTGAATATTATTTGTTAAAGAAAGAAAAAAGAATCCCAGTTTTTCTTTGGAATGGTTAACCTAACTGTAAAAAGGAAAGGATGTAGTTTCGAGGCATGTATTATTCAAATTTGAATATTTACGCTAGAAGAAGAAGAGAGAAAGAGGATCGCCATCTTAACGTCTCCATCCGAAAGACGGTATATGACCAGGCTTCGAACCCACATGCAGGAACCAACCCAAGTCTATGACTGTCCCGAATAGCTTGATTTCAGGCGCATGCCACGACGCCTCAGTCAAACTGTAAACTCTCGGCACACGCATTTTATACCACCTTCATCTCAATATTGTAGCAAAGAATTTCATTTACCTTCTTGATCCCCATGTTTCCAGTTAAGCACACGTGTGTATACATTCAAATAAGCTATATAAATATTAGTCAACTTTCCTTCATTTACTTACCAAGAAATTCTACATCCAAAATAAGAAATGGTCTCAGTTTTTTCTTAGCGAGAAATCTATGGTGTCTCCCAAGGGTCCATTTCATAGATTGGAAATTTTTCAACAGCGTCATTGAACGAGGGTTTCTTCGAGATTGGCTCACCTGTGGGTATATATGTGGATTATGCTATTGTCATAACACAGTATTATAGGGTATTGTATTGCACTATATACTGAAGGCAATGGATAACACTGACATTGCCAAGGATACAAAGTCAGCTAAACTGGATTTGGAGTTTGAGGCACTTACTATTCAATACTGAATACTTACCAGCTGATTAATGTTCAATATTCTAAAAAAAATATCGCATAAATTCTATAGTTTTATTTCAGGATACAAGCTTAACTAAAGGTATAGATTCGTAATGACCGGGATGCAGAAAGTGATGTAAAACGAGCTGATGTATTCAGTTGCTTTACATGCCTAAATATAATTTTACTGCAGCTCGCAAACTAGTTAAATTTCTGAGGCTCCCTCCTCCCAAAACTGGTCTATCGATTTAATGTTCAATATTCTAAAAAAAATATCACAAATTCTATAGTTTTATTTCATAATACAAGCTTATTTAACACCGGAAATGTATTAGCAACTGGCTGCTCAATTATGTCTCTACCACAAGGCAGCATGCTTGGATGCACCTTTACGGGAGCATTGGTGATAAGAGTGTGATAGCATCACTTACCCAAAATCACATAGTTTTGGAGCGCTGACTTATTTTTGTTCTTTATCTTTATTGCCATAGTTTTGGATATTCTTAATTTGCAAAGATATCAAAAGCCCATATATAAGATTTTCTCAATGTTGTTAACTAATGCACAAAACAGCAATTGGACATTGATAGATTAAATCATAAAACTCCTAAACCAATTTGAATTTATATTTTCAAACATTCATAAAAGTGGCAAAATGTGGAGTTTTAAAGGGTATCCATGAAAAAAATGAAGTTTGAGAATTATTTCACAACATGCATAGAAATGTAAGAGAGACAGCAATAATGCCTTTCATTGAGTATTATAGGACTTACAATCTCTAGTTGCTAATGGGTTAAAGCATCACTTCATAAAAAGTGCTCCTGACTAGCGCTTTAGCAACTAACCCGCCCGTCCTTTTACTCATTGAACCACCCAAAACTGACAAGCATTTCAACACACTATTGTATCCATTTTCGTGGGGTTTTAATTATAAATTTGATACGTATAAGCTAATGTGCTACTCTAATGATATGCTAATGCGCTAAAATACTAAAAAGATGTTCAATGAGTATTTGTATAGAGGAAACACATATAATAATTATTTCCACAATTTAGAATTATGGTGCAAAGAGCCCTTCAAAAGGTTGTTTTGTAGAAGCGGTATCGGTCTGTGAGGGGAAATCTTTGAGGAGAAATCCTCTATAAGATTCCACACCCGTGCTGTCTCCAAGACCTTAACTTCCGGCTTAGCAATGCGAGATCGCACGCCCCATTAGAGATCCACTATAAGGGGCAGTCACATCTGGGTCTGTCCATGGGGTTGGTTCAACTTTTCATGGGATGTCCATGGAACATAGTTATTCACTTTGTCACTTCATCCTGAAGATCAATGCAGATTTTCTCAAGCTTTGATCTATTGAATAAAATTTCCTTTTTTTTCTCAGTAATGCACATTTGAATTGGAAATCTTTTCTGGATTTGAAGATACAGGCATTCAAAAATATAACT
>BQKZ01003067.1:0-10272 GCA_036244855.1 Temnopleurus reevesii | reverse complement strand
TTAACATAAACAGAAATATGATATTGCATTGTTTTGTTTACAAATATTGTTTTGACTTATTTGTTTGTATGCGATTTGTAACTGCATGTACAAGCAAAAATAATTGTATTGATTAAATTTTCATCTTTATTGTTTGTATATGCAGGGGTTTTTGTTCTTATGAATAAAACTTTGTCTCTACCTTACTCCGGTGACTACCGCCTAGCCTCCTTGTGTGTCGTTGGTCGTCGCGAAAGAGAAATCTACCTCATAACGAGAATTTCTAAATAACTATGTTACATGAACTTCCTATTGCCTTTGCATGTAGAAGAAATTGTCAGGTGTCAAATTCATATATGCTATGGTCTTTAAGGGCTGCTACTGGGTGGGACACAGTCTTTGGGTAATGTCATTATTTTACAATATTTGCCTGGTTTGAATAAGGGATGGATTTAGGGTTTTGGGATGTCACAAAAATAGACCCAACCCCATGGACAGACCCATCTACAAGCCGATCCCACCCTGTCGCCAAACTGAGTCATCTTAAATTCCAATCCTGAACTTATAAATGTGTTTTTTAATCATTTAATTTGTACAATTTCGATTGAGAGAAATAGTTTTCAACCCTGAAATTTCAAGCGGAGAGAAGGAGAAATTTGAGTTTTACGCCGTGCATCATTCAAATTTGAATATTTTTATGCCAGGAGAAGAAAAGAGAAAGAGGACTGACGTTTAAAGTCGTCATCCGACCGACGCGACCGGGATCGAACCCGCAGCACAGAAACCAACTCAAGTTTATTTGTGACTCCCAAACAGCTTGATTACAGGTGCACGTCATTAACGCCAAGTCAGCGGTAGAAGACAGTAATAATCAAAATTTTGTTGATGCGGTTTGAGAGCAGGGAAGGATCAGTATGTTGGTGTGACTCTGTTCCTACTCTGTTCAATGTTCATTCACTTATGTGCTAAGGGAACTCAAATCAATGATTGTGGTCTCCAAAAAAGCAATTCATGTCATTGTGCTTCATCTAAATCCGAAAAATCTTAAGCTCTCCAATTACATATCATTTGCATCTGAGTTTAGAAACTGCTGGGTTAATGCCTTCTTAATTGTCAAAACATCATGAATTTCTATATGATTTTTAAAATCTAACTACAACTTTGTTGTCACTTACCTTGAGTATTTTGACGCAATTATGAAAGGATTTCAATTTCAAAATTTACAATTTACAACATATATAACAGGAAAGAGCTTAGCTAAACTAATTCATGTTTTCAATATTCTTAATACTTTTTAATCATCACAGCTGTCATTTCCTCTTTTGGGAAGGGTTAATGAAACTATCAAGGGCCAGATGCTGACTTTTCTGAGCACCATTTGATATTGCAGCTTCACTCTTTCAGAGCTTATTATAATGAAAATTAAGTAACCAAAGAATGTATAGAATGAATAATTGCCATTATAAATCGTCAGTTTATTCAATATTAAAATCAAACAAATGGACAAGATAACGTGACTATCAAAACAATAGAAGTAAATCAAATGAACTTTTAAATGATAATTGCAATCTTTTATCAATTCCTTTAATGAATTTTCTAAGTGATATTATTCAATAAAAGCAAATCTAGAAAACATGATCTACGCGATGAAAAAAATGATTTCATATCATATGAAAAACACTTGATATATGCGCAGTGTTTGAGTATTCTTATCCTATCCCGCAAAACATATTGATTTCCACGAAAGCATTTTATCCAAGGATTGGAGGGTATCCTGTTACAATCACAAAACAGGTGTATGTCTGTGTCTTTCCACATATCATTGACATTAAACTGGAAGTATATCAGTCCGGGGCCATCAGGCGCGTACCCTGAAGGGGGAGTGGCTTTTGGGGCTTTAGGCTCCAGGTTGGAGCTAGGGGCGCAAAGTTGGAGGTAATAAAGGGCGCCAAATGAGGTGATGACCTTTTTATTTTGTTTATTTTTTTTTTTTAATTCTTGTCAAACCGTTGCGGATATAGACAATTCCTTTTAATAGATTTTTTTTTCATTTTGCTAAATGGCATCGGGGGGGTTTGCTTGTCAGCTCAGCTCATGCCCTGGAGGGTTGCCAAATTAGAGGTAAAGGCAAATATCAAAATTAGCCCCCTTCTTTCCTACATATCCCCTTTAATATAAACTCTGAAACCTTGCTTTGTTGCAATCTTACCAATCCTATGGGTATTTAGGAGTCACTACTGTGTCAACGAATTTTATATTACCTCTCAAGCTTGCTAGGAATCCAAAAGCAACAGAAAGGCACGTTGAAATAAAATTCCCGCAATTCAGAGAAATGAGTGATCCTCTCTTAAATAGGTCTTAAGGATAGATCTTGTATGTACCTGAATCCTTTTTATATGACTGTTTATTAAATGAATATGCTATACTTACTTCACATCTACTGTAGATCATGAAATACATCAGCCAATAAATCAGAATAATAAAAACTGACCATAAAACAGTTAGTGTGCCTTATCACACAGGGAAATACAGCCCAAGATTGAATTGGGTGTTTAGAGGGCAAGCATAAACCCTTTTAACTGTCTGCACAAAAGCGAGCAAACATGGTTTGATCTTGCATTCAAAGATGATTCCATACTTTTAATGGCCTATAATGAGAGCAAATTTCAGAAAGAGAGGGAAAAATTACAAAAAAAATCACTTTTCATGAAGTGACGTTAGTGATCATCAAGGCCATTTTCATTGGACAAATTTCTGATTCTCTTAAAGTGTCCTGAACCATGGTTATCAGACATAGGTTCTGTGAACATTTCGAATGCTCATCTAGCTTGGTATAATCAATGTGCCTTATTTACCCAGGATAGCCCCTTCAGTACCCACTTGGCTGTTCTCCCAGCAGGCGCCACTATTACATAGAGCAATTATCATCCCATTCAGATTCAAGCATGCAATCTATATTTGGTGCTTCAGTGTCCCTCCTGCGCATCTCAACATAACTGATTAGAAACTGACAAAAAGTGTCTGAAAACACAAACTTTTCTCCATCCCCTTGGAAAGTTAGGTCTGATGAGTGGAAGTTTGAAACTAATAAAAGGGTCTGAAAATGCAGACTAGTCTCCATTCCCCTAGAGAATGATGTCTTACTGATGAGTGGAGCTTTGANCAGAATGAGTTCCTACCAATGAGTGGAAGTTTGAAACTAATAGAAGGGTCTGAAAAGGTAAACTAGTCTCCATCCCCCTGGAAAATGAGGTTTTACCGATGAGTGAAGATTTGAAACTTAGAAAAGGGTCTGAAAAAGCAAACTAGTCTCCATCCCCCTAGAGAATGAGGTCCTACCGATGCGTGGAAGTTTGAAACTAATAAAAGGGTCTGAAACGCAAACTAGTCTCCATCCCCCTAGAGAATAAGGTCTCACCGATGAGTGGAGTCTTGATCCCCTTAACAATGTGTGAATCTTAGCTTAAGGTCCAATCACTTACTGCATCAATTGAGCTATTCATAACATTAAGCTACTAGTTAGGGGTCCATTCACATCAGGGGATTTTAATCCCTGGTATAATTTGTTAATCTTAGCATAAGGTCCAATCACTTACTGCATCAATTGGGCTATTCATGACATTAAGCTACTGGTGGGGTCATTCACAATGGGGTTTAATTCTTAGTCAGATATATGAATTGTGTATTTCTTAATTTTGTTCTTGAATTAGTCTTTGCTGCAACTTGGCCGCATGGTGCTGCCCTTTATTATCTTAGCTACATGTACATCAAATAAATGTCATTTTAGTGGTAGGATTAATGATATCAAGCAACTGATAAAAGGGTTTCAATCCTCTTTACAATGTGTGAATCTTAGCTTAAGGTCCCATCACTTAATGCATCAATTGAGCTATTCATGACATTATGCTACTGGTTAGGGGTCCATTCACATCAGGGAATTTAATTCTTTGCAAAATATTATGTTAATTCTGTTCTTGTATTAGCATTTACTGCACGTTGAGCACCTCATTCATGTGGACTGTGGCACATAAAAATACATTTTATCATCTCAGCTCCGTAAAATAACGGGCAAATCAGTTGAAGTATTAATGATATTAAGCTATTGGTTAGGGTACATTCACATTGGAGCTTTGATCCTCTTAACAATGTATGAATCTTAGCTTAAGGTCTAATCGCTTAATGCATCAATTGAGCGATTCATGACAAAAAGCTGCTGGTTGAGGGTCTATTTACATTTGTGATTTAATCATATGTAAAATGCAAGATCTGTTGCTATCAAAAGTAGATGTGAAATGTCCAGGATATGGGGAGGGGGAAGATTTTTTTTTTAACGAAAGTGGCTCATCAAGCATGAAAAGGACAAAGGCAGATAGGGAATTTTTCATTCCCTGATCGCAAAACTGTTGCAGGTGCTACAAACCCACTTGCACGAATGCCCAGAGCAACAAAATTGAGAAATTGGGCAAGTAAATGAAATTGTCACTTGCCAAAAAAGGCATATAGAAATTGTGCTTGGACCATTAATTTGAGAAGCTCCTTGTACTGTCGGGCAAGTGGTGCAAAACAATTCTTGTAGCATCCTGTGTTGACCAAGTAAAAAGTAGGAACATTGTCAAATGAATGCTGCATTTCATGTTTTCTTGTGCAGCCTAAAGGCAATCAGTGTTGGAACAAAGATTCAACCTAACCCACTCTCTTGAAATGCCTTCATCATTATTTTTTATTGAATATAAAACATATTTACAATGTAACAATTATTCTATGATTACAAATAGTAATAATCATATGTATCTTAACAAAACAAAAAGCAAAAACAACGTCGGACTATACATTACAACACACATCACATCACAACACAACACATCACAATACAGATGTCCCTCTAGTTCTAGCATAGTTCGTAATATACGGCAAAAAGCTTGACAAATCATGAATTCAAAATCATTGTACAAGTACATGTACACATAAATGGAAAAAAATACTGCAGAGGTAATGCACAGAATTAGAATAAAAAAAAAAAAAAAAAATACATTGCTAAATGTTGCAGTTGAAAACTAAAACAATGCTTGCACAAACATATATGAAGAAAAAAATTGCTCAATAGTTGGTTAGATTGACTATATGACCAAGGGCCACCATGTTAGAATAAAACAACAAATAAAAAACTAGACGAATCCTCGACCTCACACGGTCAAAATTTATGCCTCCGCCATCACGCAATCAGAAAAATATGTACGGCTTGTACCATGCCATCAGAAAAATATGTACAGCTTGTACCATGCCATCAGAAAGCAAAAACATTTATTTGGGGCACTGCGACATTTGACCCCGTGAACCCAAAATCTCATCAGTTTTTCATCACATGCTTATACATAATTGATCTAAGTTTGAAAGAAATTGGTTCAACTTTTCTTAAGTTATAGCAATAATAAGCTTTATCGGGAGACTTTGAACAAGTTTTTTGCCATGTGGCTTTTGACATTTAACTCACTGCACCCACAATCTAATCAATTCATCCTCCCAAGCTTATACATACTTGAGCCAAGTTTGGTCAAAATCTGTCCAACAATTCTGAACTTATTGAGGTAACAAATTTTGGACGGACGCACGGACAACCTGAAAACACAATGCCTCCGGCACGACCTTACGGTGGCGGAGGCATAAAAATTGCAGTGTAGGCATTAATCAGGTCACTCAAAATAGATAAAAATAGTAATAGAAAAATGAAAGGAATACTTACAAAATTTGCAAATTGTGAAGGCTCTTGAACGCATCACTGTCTATGTGTGTGATGTTGTTGCCGATAAGACTTCTGCAAAATAAAATAAACAAAGAATAATAATAATATTGCATCTCAATTACCCAGGGTAGCCATTTCAGTTCCACAAACTTTTCTCCTAGCAGACCCTGAAATAATATAGAGCTATTATCTCCCTGGTTTGGATTCAGGCATGCAATCATAAAATGTATGCTCATTTTCCACTCCCTGAGAAGTATTCCAGCAGGGTGCCTCAATTCAGGCACTCACTGCTAAATTGACCCGAATGGGTAGAGTGCAGCACAATGTGGATGAATTTATTGATGAAGCAAATTAATGGCATGAATGGGATTTGAACCTATGACCCTCTGGTAAAAAGGCGAGAGTCAGGAACACTAGACCACAATGCTTCCACAGAGAAATTAATAATAATAATAATAATAATAATGCGTCTTAATTTCCCAGGGTAGACAGTTCTTCAAACTATTCTCCCATCGGGTCATGCAATAACGTAAAGTTACTTTTCCCTTGGTTTGGATTCAGACAATGTATGTTCATATCCCACTCCCTGAGAAGTATTCCAGCAAGGTGAATCAATTCAAGCACTCACTGCTAAATTGGGCAGAAAGGGTAGAGTGCAGCACAATGTGAATACAATTTTTCCAGAAGGAAATTAGGCCTGTGAGTGGGATTTGAACATATGACCCTCTGTTCAAATTCAGAACACTACGAAGCTTCCACTAGATACAGAGATAGGGAAGTACTTAGGGGGTGTTGCTCAAACCAACTGCAAATCAACTGCAACTTTACAAATTGTAACGCGCATTTTCATTGGCGAACGGTATGCGCATTTAACAAGACGCGCATGAAACAGTGATTTTGATTGTCGCATTCCGGTCAACTGCAACTTGCGATCAATTGCAACTTTTGAGCAACACCCCCTTAGAGATGTAATTGTCTGGTTCCTTGCATCATTTCAAACATCATATTTCATAAGACTGTTTAAGAGAAGCCCTAAACATCTTAATTCATCTCGCCCTTACAAAATATAGAGCTGTCATATTGCGGTCATCAATCATTATGAATGGCTTCATGACATATCGGAATGATTGGAAAACCTTAAAGAAGCACTTCATTTTGTCATATAATAATGAACGGCTTTTATATAGCGCTTACCAACTCTTCATTAGAATTCTCTAAGCACTCTACAATTGCAGCATTATTACCCTGGCTTTAGTCCGGCAGCCACCAACGCAGCGCACTTGGCGTTTTCAAGGAATACATATTCCTACCAGGTACCCATTCAATTCACCTGGGTTGAGTGCAGCACTTCAAATGAAAAATAGGTCAGAAAGATATCGAGACTATAATGCTACATATCAACTTTTCAAAGTCGTAGTGTGAATTTCTGTTTTGAGGAATAGAAATATATATAATGCTGCACTACAAAAAAGATAAAAATTANCTTTGGTATGACCCGGCCGGGGATCGAACCCACGACCTTCCGCTCATGGGGCAGACGCTCTACCACTGAGCCACACATGACCGGTTATTTAACCAAATGTGGACTTGTAATGATGTTTACTTGATACATAATTGACTTATCTTATTTATCACAATGAAACATATTCTAATCACTGAATGAATGGATTCATCAATCAATATCCAACAGATTTTATGCCTGTCATGATTTCCGTTGGTTAAATATCATTTTCCCTCGTAATTCTTCTTTAATTTTCATTTCATAAAGGAAACATAAAGGAAATCCCATCTCAAGCTGTGCTTTCAGGGTACTCGCCTCCTTTAATTTTTTCACTTGTCATGTTATTTTGTATTGATTATGTATATGAAAAAGGAAAAAAATAAATTCAATTCAAAACCAATTCAAACAAATGCGATACAACATTACCACTAACACATCAACCTGACACAAACAAATGTTTCATGCGGTCACATGTACATTTGCGGTAGAAGGCAATGAATGCATGGCATTAATTTAATTTGCTGGATGGTCCATCTGTTTAAGGATCCTTGAATTGGCAACATATTAGATATTTTAAAATCCTTAGTTTTCAACACAAGTTGGCAACTTTTTACATTCAAACATGTTTTTTTGCAATGAAGATTCAAATTGTTAATATCATAATTTAACTGAAATGTTCTAAAAAGAGAATTAACAATTATAGTGTTGCCAATTGAGGGAAGGAATAGTGACTTAGCTCTAAAATAACTCCTGTCATAAATGGGTTAACGCAAAAATATGACCCCCCCCCCCCTACTCTCTGAACCGTATCACTTCAGCAGGGCCCCTTGAATCTCGTTGTCATGGAAATTAAGGGATTCATCAGAAGTGAAGGTGTTGGTAATTCTTTGATTAATTACAAGCAACGAGCTCCAGATTGATGAACATATCAGAAGCAGCATCAATGATGCATGGAGAAGTGTTATAGCAGACTCGTAAATATAGCATCTCAAAAATATGCGACCNTCTACTCTCTGAACCGTATCACTTCAGCAGGGCCCCTTGAATCTCGTTGTCATGGAAATTAAGGGATTCATCAGGAGCGAAGGTGTTGGTAATTCTTTGATTAATTACAAGCAACGAGCTCCAGATTGATGAACATATCAGAAGCAGCATCAATGATGCATGGAGAAGTGTTATAGCAGACTCGTAAATATAGCATCTCAAAAATATGCGACCCCAGCGGTGTTTCACCAAATCGTTCTTAAAGTTACGCATGACTTAAAAAAAAACCTTGAGTATGGTGATGAGTGTAATGCACGTAAGATTCTTCATCATACATCACAAGATTAGATACCAGTTGTCCGTAAAGTCGTTCTTTAAGTCTATTAAGACTTGGTGAAACACCGCCCTGTACCCTGGTATTGGAATTAATGAACTCAGAATGATATGAAAGGTTTGCAATTATTTAAAGACTTGTAAATATGGCTTCAAAATGGCTTAGCTGTATATATTACTGGGATTTACTGCTATTCTGTGTTACATTCCACTCCACATGCATTATTATTATTATTATTATTATTATTATTATTATTATCATTATTATTATCATTATCATTATTATTATTATTATTATTATTATTATTATCATTATTATTATTACCACTATGAACATACTATGCTCTGAGGGATTAGCAGTCTTGAACACTTATCCATATCCAATCTTAAAATATGTTAATTATTATTTTAGATAAATCTATTTCTAGAATCTCAACTGATGCAATTTGTTTTTGTTTCTTTAAAGATATGTAAATCTTGAATCTTAAAAATATGTGACCTGTACCCTGGTACTGGAATTAATGAACTCAATATGATATGAAAGGTTTGCAATTATTTAAAGACGTATACTATGGCTTCAAAATGGCTTCGTTGTATACATTACTGGAATTGATATTGGAATTCACTGCTATTCTGTGTTACATGCTACTCTACATGTATTATTATTTTTACCATAAACATACTCTGGGGGTTTGCAGTCCATTAAAGACTTCTCCATATCCAATCTTAAAATATGTTAACTACTATTTTAGATAAATCTATTTCTAGAATCTATAATCAAACTGATGCAATTTTTTTGTTTCTTTAAAGATTTGTAAATCTAGCATCTCAAAAATATGTGACCCGTTCCCTGGTACTGGAATTGATGAACTCAGAATGATGTGAGTGGTTTGTAATTATTTAAAGACTTATATGGCTTCGAAATGGCGTAATTGTATATATTTCTGGAATTCACTGCTATTCTGTGTTACCATAAACATGTAATACCTGGAGTTTGCAGTCATTTAAAGACTTATACATATCATATCTTGAAATGTATGTACTGTAATGTTGGATGGATCTCAGTACTGCAATTTATATTTAAACTGATGGGACCGGAGTATTTTCATTTTTTTAAAGACTCGTAAATATAGCATTTAAAAAATAAGTGACCCAGTAGTACATTGCTACAAGAATTAATAAACTTGTATTGCTGTGGGGTATTACCATAATTTAAAGACATACTACATATGGTTTCAAAGAAGATGTGACTCTTACTATTGTATATTACTGGAGTAACAAATTTGTAATTAGTTCGCAGTTGAAAATGTGTGAATTGTAATTTAATAATATTACACAACATTCATTCTTAATACAAACTGTTTCTAGGCGTTCAAAAAAGAAAATATTGGTTTAGTTTGGGGGACCCCATACTGAACTTTTTGCACATTTTTTGCATACTTTTGGCATTTTTTTCACATTTTATTTTTAGATTGTAGTTCTACAAAAACTCATTCATTTTTCACACAACATTCTCTGTAATACGTATATGATACTGTATTTCATTTTATTTAGATTTGACGACAACATTTGTGAATGAAAATATTCCCTTTTACCAAAATGTTACTTGAGCTTTAAGAAGGGGTATGGATGACTGTTTCTTGAAATAATGGATGAGAATATTCAGAAGAACAGCTTGACATTATCCAAACAACCCAAATCTGGACCCCAACTGATGTAGTTTTTTTTATGGTTG
>BQKZ01003066.1:8241-28445 GCA_036244855.1 Temnopleurus reevesii | reverse complement strand
TGGGTCACCTGTGACCCCTACCCTGCCGGAGGTCATCCTTGTTCCTGGGGTCAGCTTTGATGGCTTTGGATACTTCCAGGTAAGCATTGGAGGAAAAGTGATAGTTTTTTTTGTCCTGATACAAGGTTCACACTTCACCAAAATGCTGGGTGTGTGTGTTAGCACTCTTATGAGCTCATGCAATTTTTTTCTTGAATGTGATTGAGTAGTATACAATTTGAAAGAAAGTTTTTTTTTACCATAATTGTTCTATGAGTAATAAAACCAAAATAGGCAAAATACACTTTGTGTAAGAAAAACTAAAGTTTGAAATGATATAAATTTGTCTATGTAAAAATGTTTATGAGGCTGTTCTTTTTCATCTCACTCTTGTAGCAATATACACACTATTATCTTGCTACCTACGGAGTGTCTAAAAAGACTGTATACTTTTGAAATGGCTTTTATTTGAAGCAAAAATTGCCGAAAATTATTTATGTTTTCATAAAGTGCATGAATACCTGGTTACTTTTTCGTCATCTTTTCAAACTCACACACTCAATGAAGCGCGACAACTGATTGTCCAGGAACTTCCTTCCCCCTACATAGAGTGCTTGAATTTGAACTGCAACTCTTTAAAAAAAGGTTGTGCAACCAAATTGTTGTACCCTTTACAAAAATGAACATTGCTTACTCTCGTACAAATCATCTTCAGATATTTTTGTGTTGTATAAAAATTCAGGTCATAAGCTCTCCATAATACATAAAAAGGCTGCATCTAATTGCATTATTTGTTATTTAATATCCATATCAAAAGTGTGATAAATTATAGACCAATCCACAGTGGCTTTTACCTACTACAAAGCAAGTGCGTATATTCGTATGGTCCTATCCTTTTTCCACAGGTTCCTAAGAATGACTTTGAGATATTTGATCAAGCAAGGATGAGTCTGGAATTCAGAACTGTGCTCAAAGAGGGTGTTCTCTTTATCGTCACGAGGCCTGATCTCATCTCTTTTATCGGTTAGTAGACTGTTTGTAGCATTCCACTTTTCTTCAAATAATTTTTTGATAGGTTTAAATATTCATACATTATCGACTAGAAAAAAGGAATTAATGAAATTAATTATTCTACGGACCATATAATGGCATAAATCTTTCAATTTGCATGAAAAATAAACAAAAAGTGAAAGCAAATATGATACATGTATAAGCTTATATGAATAGATTGTAAGTTTAGTCTCTCTTCCCACTGACATCCCTGTTTGCCCTGTTTTATGGTATGATGATATACCGGTATAATAATTCTTTCTTCTTCTTCTTCTTCTTAAAGGCATCTTCATGGTGAATGGCAAGATGATCTTTGACATGAACACAGCCGGGAATGCCAGGTTTTCGGTGCCATCAGTCGGAACTTACAATGATGGACAATGGTACCAGGTAAGTCTAAATTTTTAACCCATTTAGGATGAGAATTATTTGAAATAAAATCCAATCACTATTCCTCCCTCAAATCGGCAACATCATAATTTTGAATGTGCTTCTCTTTTTACATAATTTTGATTGAATTATAATTTAACAGGAGTGACTCTCACTTGTTGAAATGTTTGTCAAGTTTAATATTGAGAATTTGCACGGAAACTATTAACTTTCAATTGTTCAATGTGTTGCCAATTTAAGAATTTTAGTAATTTGATTCCTTTTACAAATCCCCTGATTCAAACAACAAATGGTTACATAATGGTCATTGTCAGATTTTGTGAAGGTTCTTTTCTCCTCTGTGCAGTAGTATAATTTGCAGAGCTCTGTATAAATTTTGTTTGAACTGACATCAGATTTTCAAATCAATATGCAATTTTGACAGTTTATTTTTAACTTGTAAGGGTACATATACTTTTGTTTAGTGATATGAAAGAGCTCAAGGACTGCATTTCCATAAACTTTTACAAAATATTGTGTTTTGTAGAAAAATCATTTTAAAATGTTTTCAATTCCTAAGCATTGCTATTTTTAATTGAATCTCACATTTGTTCATTTCTTTTCTTTACGTCCAGATGACTGCTACTTTCAACCGAACACATTACGGCATAGAGATGCGTTATGCTAATGAAACTAGCAGCTTACTTGAAGCCTCTACGAGACGAACCGTAGCTCCTCTTACCTTCCCCAATCTCCAGTTCTCACCAAAGATCTTTGTCGGTGGAGCAGATCCAGATCAGCCAAGCAATATTTTGTAAGTAGAATGATATGATTTTAAAGGTTCTCTGAGGTAAAAAAGAATATATAATGAAGTGCATAAATTTAACCCAAAATGACTCTATCCAACATGATGGGGAATACTGGTGTAGAAGGAGTTAGAAGAAAATAAAGGCTCAATCGCGACCGTACGTCCTAATTATGCTCTGTGCAAGCCTTTTAGATATGCCTGCACATTCTTTTATGTGTTTGTTCCAATGTTTCACTGTGTGAACTAGTCTTCGTACCAGTCGTCTTTTGATTCTCCAAGAGAATCAATCATTTTTTATAATTCAATATTTTGAAAAACTGAACCCTTTTGTAATGTCATGGAATGTGTGTGAGATAAGTTGTATGTACGGTATACTATCAACTAGCAAACTATGTATATATATCAGGAACTTTGTCCTGCCTATGCTACATATTTAGACTTGTTTACCAGATAGCTACAGTACTCATGGATCATTCTAAATATCTAAATATATCACACACTTTTTCATTCTCTTCTTTTAGATGTAGACCAACCAGGCTGAGTTTTCCAGGAGATATTAGGGACGTTTCCTTAACAATGATCCCCTGAGTTTATTCTCAGAGAGAGGCATACTTACATGTATGGAGGATTTCAATCAGTCATATATATTTCAAGGATTAATTTTCTCTTTCTTTTCGTTTTAGACGTGGACCAACCAGGTTGAGCTTTGCAGGAAATATCAGGAACTTTGCCTTGTCTAACTCTACATCCCTTGAGCCGGTTCGAAGAGAGATTTCAAATACCTCAAGTTTCCCGTACTAAGGAGTCTCATTCAGTGGCTACCCTGAAACGGTGAGTCTAGAAAAAAAAAATAATATCATTTCTTTAGGGTTTTTCTAATAGGCAGGTGTACTAATAGATTCAAATTTATGTATGTTTCTAGCCCAAGAAGTTAGTTACGTGGTATTCCATAAACCTTTTCACAGCAATTGCATTACAATACTTGGAGTGCAGTTTTGCATACATTACTTGTTGCTATGTCGTGAATGCCTCAGGCAAGCTTTCGGATTGCCAAGAACAACCTTTTTGTTAGAGGTATGCATGCAATTTGCATCTATTAGCAAACCTGCATATTCTCGCCACCGACAATAGGTAATTTTAAACGATATCCCATGCTACCATTGATATCAATCTCTGGCCGCTTGTAAACAAGAGTTTGAAAGTAATTAAGTGCCTAGTCAAATTTCAATCTGTATCCTGCTCAAGCACCATCCATACACTGCTAACGGTGTTAAAGTTCTGTTGGTCCAAGACACATCTTGCATTCCTGAAGAGAAAGCATGTCTTATCTTTGTTGTGATTTTCGTAGTCCCTCTTTAATTTGGTCACTTGTAAAAAAACATTTCCTTCAATGTTTACATTGAGTGAGAACAGTTCTCATTTTATATTATGCAAACCTGAACAACATCTAATTAGCTAGGTACATGCACCACTTGGATTATTAATTGAAATAGGCTTCTGACAGAGTTTTATTTTTCTTTCCTTATATTATCTAGGTTGTACCTGGTATTGGTTTCAGTGGGGATTTTGCTTTCATAGAGCTGAGCAGTTCCATTATTTCTGAAGGCTTGGAGACGTTGCGTCTGCGATTCAAGACTACTCAACCCCATGGTATACTACTCTACACATACGATACATTCACTTTTGTAAGTAACCTGTAGATCAAATTGTGCTCAATGATTAATTTATTATTTGAAACCAGAAACATTTTAGGAGAGTGAACTCCTTAAAATTTACCTCTGTTGATCTCAAGTTTTGGTTTTTGTTTTCACGAATTGAATTATGTTCAATATAAAGGAGTCTCAATATTTGGTCTATTTCTAGTCTATGGTTGCAGCCCACAAGCCACTTTCTGTCTTAGGTATCAGAAACACGGCTGCAGTGCAGTGTATTGGCGATATATAGTGCCAGCACTGGTAGCATGGCTCCACACGTCAAAATACTCCTGATATACCGTAGACCATGATCTGTCCAAGATTAAGAATTATGTGAAATATGAATTGTTTAGGTCTTACGTATAGATATTCATGAAATAATATTAGCTTGATAACATTTTCCTCCTCAAAGGATTATAAATTTTGCTTTGTCTACTGCAATTGGGAGCGAGTGCAATTTTATACCAAATCTATTGAATTGTCAAATGTTCTATGCATGTGATATGGATTAAAGCTCTAATTGGTGAAAGCTCCTACTTTGTGTGGTTCAGTTTTTAAATCCCCTAAATCAACTTATTGTATCATTGATTTTATCTTCCAGAACAAGTTACTGTATGTGACTCTTTACCATGGGAACATCTTCGTTCAGTACAATCTGGGCACTGGATTATCGGACCCTGTGCAAACCCGAGGACTCAAGCTGAATACAGGCCAATGGCAGGAAATAGTGGTGTCATTTAATGGACTCACGTAAGTATCTTGTTGATAACGATGATGGTAGTGGTCATGAAGGTGGCGATGGCGATGATGATGATGATGGTGATGATGATGATGATGATGATGATGATGATGATGATGATGATGATGATGATTATGATCATGGTGATGGTAGTGATAATTAGTGTTATAATGATGATAATGATTATGATGATGTTGATGATGTGATGGTTATGGTGAAGGTGATGGTCATGGTGATGGTGATGATGCTGATGCTGATGGTGGTGATGATAATGGGGATGATGATGTTGATGACTATTGTGTCGGTGACGATAATCGTAGTGATGATGATGATGATGATGATGCTGATGATGATGATGACGATGACAGCAGTGGTGATGATGAGGATGATAATGATGCTGCTACTACTTAAAGATGACGACCAATATTGGTTTTGTTATATACCTTCTTCCTAATCCTTTTTGAAAATTAATGTGCCCTTTTTCAATGCTCTTGGGCAAATCAGTATTTTTGATGAATATGTTTTCCCTCTTTCCTTTCTCTCCACCTCTCTAGTGCATCACTAAGGGTCAACAACCTGCCAATGATCTATGGAGCTGAACAGCTATTGACTGGAAGCATTGCTATCAATGGTCTCCTTTTCATGGGTGGCCTTCGAGCAAATATACCCAACCTGATCGGCGGGGACTTCCCTGTACGAGAATCGCTGCAAGGAGACATGGTTGATGTCCTTATAAATGATTTGTGAGTTATTGTGATTTATTGTACTTATTTGGGGATTAATGCTATTTTAATGCTATTTTGTCCTGACATGTAGTTGAAGTTGTCTGGTTGCAGCTGTAAGATGGGGTTTCAAAGAGCATATACAACATTAGGCACATGCAACTTGGGTTAAGTCTTCACAAGCGCCCTTTCATTTTTTTTTTACCAGACCATCTACATGTAAAATACAAGTTTCGACCAGTTGCCTTCAGGAAAAATACTGGCTCAATACAAAGTTTTCGCTGTAGATGATTCACAAATGCTTGTGAATTGTACAGTAGGATACAGAAATCTTATTGATCTTGTTGTTTTATTGGGATAACTCCTTTGAGGAGTTTACAATTTTTTTATTTAGTCTACCATAGTACCTTATCCTCACTCAAAATGTGAGGATCAGCAATAGCAATTTCAGCTTTGACTGAGTGAGAGGCGGTGTTTCTGACTGTTGATATGGTAACTCTCAGAGAAAGACAATATATGTATATCGGCAGTATCAAGTTTCTTGTAGCACATACAGAATTATGTAAGGAGATTCTAATGATGGCTTCATCAGTGTTTATTGTGCATGCTAAAAATATGTTGATGCAGAAGATAATGAAGACAATGATCTATTGCCTGTATAATTCACCATCTATCCGTCAAAAATCATTGAATTGTGCAGGCTCCTCCAAATATTTTGATGTTTAATGTGCAATCAAAACATTTGAATCTTGAGCGAACCTTGCAAAGACTACATCCTTTTAATACCACTAAGAAAGTATGAAATGGGGGCTAATGTCGGAACTGCTAACCTTCTGGTTTGTTGTTGAGGCATTTTATACAGTCTTGATATTGCAAATGAATTGCTCGATAAGGCGTTTATTAAATGCTCTCATTAAAAGAAATCTACTTTCGATCAAGCTGGTTGGCTATACACATTCTACCTCTTGACTATTCTGGAATGATTTTATGAATGATATGTTCATCTCTGTTCTCTATTTTCATCAACAGATCACCCAATTTCAATGACCCAGATATCGTGCGAGATCTACTCGGGGTGACCCTAACAGGGGTACAGCCGGAAGTCACTACCCTCCCGCCCCTCCCTTACCCCACAGACCCCGCACCAACGGGCGACGGCTTGCCTGGGTCATGTGCTAGCCCCACCCAGGTGCTCACCTATCCCCCGTCCCTTGGGGTGGTGAGGTTTGGATTGACTCAGCCAAGCTACTTGGGGGTGGGGCTCAATAGTGATCAGAGGACATATTTTGAATCAAGGTAAATCTTTGGAGAGAAAAGACAACTGGGGAGTTTTTTTCAGCTCAGTACAAATTTCTTATGGTTTACAACTCATTGTCATATATCTATGTTCACCATTGCTTCTGGTCTTGTAATAACTTAAATAAATTCTCTCAAAGCGAAAACAAATGTTCAAAGCTGAACATAATTTTTTTCACAATTGAATGCTTTACTAATCAAGAAATAGAAAACACCAACAACGTGGTCCTTTTTGTTTAAACTTTACTGCTAAAACAATGTGTTTTTGTTGTTAATATGCTTTTTTAAGGAATGATTTATTTGCTTTGCAATTTTCTATCCTAAAAAATACAGAGTTAATTTCTCACAATTCAAAATTACATACCGGTAGTCTAGTTTTTAAGCTAAATTTTTCATACAGAACTTCACACGAGATTACTTTAGGAAACAAAGAATGGAACGATATACTTCAAATCTTGTGACTCCTCCCTCTATTCATCCTCCACTGCAGGTTTGTCCTCACGTTCCAGTTCCGTGCTCTCTCTCCGGACGGTCTTCTCCTCTACATGGCCAATGAGTACGAACTGCCTACACAGTTCATGACCATTTTGATGCAGGATGGTTATCTCTCGCTGTTCATCTTGGACCGGTCCAGAACGATGACGGCGGCCACCACTAACTTCCAGTACAATGATGCAATGTGGAGGACGGTGAGTTGATAAACATAATCATACATTTGCAATCCGCAATTTCTTTAGGAATGTAATCAACTGCGCATAACAAGGCAATAGAATTAACATGAGTATTGTGATAAAAAAAAGTAAGCTAATCTATTAAAAAGTATTCTTAAATAAGTGGGTTATGAGAGCTGTTTTGAATGACCTAATTGAATGAGCAGTGTGAATGATGGTGATGGTGATGATAGAGAGGAGGGATTGAATGGGTATATGATTAGTAGTGGTTTTGATGGTGGGGGCAGAGGGTAAAGATGCAATGTTAGTGATGTTGGTGTGGAAGTTCGGATGGGATGATGGGGATAATGGTGGAGTTGATGTAGATGAATTTGGTGTTCGTGGTAATAAGCGGATGGAGTAGTAATTGTGATGATGGCTCAAAGCCATGTGCTTCCTGAAAATGGATCTAATTTTTTTTTCTTTTTTATTATTTCATACTTTCAGATATTCTTAGCTTCAAATGTATCAGAAGAGTTACATACATTTAACCCAGTTTTGCAGTGATATGGCATTGTCAAATAAAGCATTCAAGATGCAAACCCTGTTGTGACTGCTTTTCAATGTTCTCTTAACCCATTGACTACTGGAACCGCGTAGTCCCTGCACAAAGCCTGTTGGAATTATAGAATTCAGTAGTTAACAGGTTAATTTTCTCAATTTTGTTTCACCCCACTCTCATGCAGGTAACTGTTCTGAAGATCTATGGTTTTGTGGTCCTTCTGGTCTCCGAGTCCAAGGATTATGTTAATCTCTACAATGACCGTATCACTGACACAAGAGCTGTCTTCGATGTTGGGACCTCTCTTTTCATTGGTGGTGTTAGCCAGCGGGTTGTAGCAGGGAACTACCCCCTTAACGTAAGTACTATACCATTTCCAGTCCACAACCTTTTTGCAACCATCAGATTATTATTATTATTATTTCTGGTTCCTTTTATCCTCTAACCATATCATACAATATATCATGCTGTGATTGTAATCATGTAAAATATATTTGTTGTATGGATGTTTTTGGATAAAGATAAAGTTCAAGTTCAAGTATTAAAAATTATGGAGATTTTGAATTTTGTTGACATGCCCCTCATCACAGTTGACTGGACGTACAATTCAACACATGCATTGCTTTCGTTCGCTCACTTCCAAAATCAGTTTCGATTTCAGTTGACTTGTTCCAGATGATGTCAGGTGACATGATGATTAGTAAATACAGAAGTTGGCTTGTCACAGATCAGTGAAAAAAACATTGTTGTTATGGATGAGGGGATCTTCAAAGATGAAATATGTTTGTGACATGATAATGAACAACCTCACAGAAACATGACATACATACATTGACTGACATGAAAATCAAAACCTGCTTAGTGATAAGAACAAAAACGTCAACTGGTAAAGATAAAAAAAGGCTGTGTTAATGTGTAATATTTTGTTAACATTTTGCTGGATGTTTTTGTAATAGTGCCTGCAATGGTTTATGCCAAGTATAAGTCCGTATATCATTCTGTGTGTTATTTTTTAAATTCTATTAGGTTGACAGTTTCAACGGCTGTATCAGAGATCTTGTTGTCAGCACAGAGACTTTGACGGAAGTTCCAATACCGCTGAAGTAAGTTACAAAATATCTTTGGTTCTTCCAAATAAGGAAAAATATTCGGGATCACCCTTCATTTGCCTGATGGTGAACATTCTCTCCTCTGCCCTGGGAGGTGTTGCTAGAACGTTGCGATTGATCGCAAATAATTAGGCTGGAGATGAATTTATGGCGATGATGATGCCGACAGTGATAATTTACATGAAGTGATGATGATGACTACAAATATAGCAACCTAAATGGTAACAATAATGACAACAATATTGACAATTCAATAAAGGATGTTTTATTTTTTTTTTGCTTTAGTTCTGCCGGGGATGAGTCTTCAAATGTGGAGCAATGTCGGGTAAACCCCATCGGTCGTGGAGGACACTTTGATGGAACGGGATGGTTATTGCTAAGTAAGTATAGGTGTGCACATACATTTGCAATAAAATGTAGGCTTGATTGAATTTTGGACATATTTATGAACACCTGACAATAGGGGTGTTGCAAAAATGGGACAACCAATCATAAATCAACTGCTAATCAATTACAACTAAAATGGACAATGAAACCTTAGAAAAGGTCTTATCAGGACCAGAGATATTAATTCTTGATAATGAAACATTGTTGAATTTTAGCCAGAATATTATGGAATACAAAGAGGCGATACCAGGGAAATCACTTTGTTGTAAGGAGAGTATCAGTGATTGTATATTGAGGCTCCACTGTATATACATGTATATTATGTCTGACTAAGTACACAGGTTTCCCACTCTACCTGGAATACCTAAAAATGAGTTCCACTTTTTGCAGTCAGGTAAAAATCAGGGAGTTTTATGTGAATTCAATCATTTCAGGGAAGAAAAATGAGTGAATTTTGTTCCTTTCAAAAGATGGTAATCGTGGATGTGTCAAAATGAGTGAATAAGGTTGACTTAGATTTTATGGAATTTTCAGGGGAAAACAGGGAGTGTTTCTCTCCTCAAATATTCAGAACCCTGGTTCAACGTACACTGTATGTTCTTAAAACAAATCCTCATCGAATCTGCCTTCTTATTGACAAATGTTTTTCTTTATCTTGTCTCTTAGATTCAACTTACACATTGGAGAGTCCATGGTCAGTTTCTTTGACCATCACATCAACTGACCAAGAGGCTTTGCTTCTAGCCTTAGTCGCTGACCTTCAGAACTTTGTGACCCTAGAGCTAGCAGATGGAACGGTGAGTTTGATTTGTCACAATTTCGTGTACAATCAATTTTAATTTAAATCATCAGGTATCTGGAATGATTATGTGTACAGTGTACGTGTATGTTAATGCAGACGATAATGATGGAAGTGATCTACTGCAGATGAGGATATCTGCTTATATCTGTTGAAAGCATTAAAATGCGTAGACTCCTCCAAATATGTCAGCATTCAAAATTCTCTCAAAAGATTGTGACTCCAGCAAAGTTCACTATATGTTCATGCCTTAAATCTCATGAAGAGATGGAGGGAAACTTTTGGAATATTCTTTAAGTCAGCCTACAAACAGCTCTAACAAATGAAATTTCATCGTACAAAGCATAACAAAATTATTGCGTCAATTCATTCATCTTATGGTTAAACTAACATTAAGATACTTGATAATAAATATCATCAATAATCAAAAAGGTTGGCAGCTAAAATGTAGGCCATGAATATCATGATCAGCAACGTGCATTGAACAATAAAATCCATGAAACTATTATCTTATTCTTATATTTCTCATCCTCAATTTAGGCAAGAGCAGTAGTTGGCCTTGGAATGTCCTCCTCCGTGATCCTCCGGTCAAGCCAGCTAGCCGGTGGGTATGACCTGTGTGACGGTCAACCCCACACCATCACTCTGACCGTCCAGAGAGGGCGCATTGAGATGACCATTGATGAGAACCCAACGGACAGTTTACCGGTCAGCAGCGAGAGCTTTGCGGTCATCAATAATTGGCCACTGTACATCGCCGGCATACCAGGTAAATTGGCAACAGTTTTAGGGGTCTTACTAAAAGCGTACATACCAAATGTTATGATTTTCCACATTGTGTTCTGTAAAGCCACCCATGGCTCTGTGCATGACTGATGCCATTTTACTTCTTGCTGACATCTTCAGTTTTGTCGTACACTAGTGATTGATTAGCGAGCATTCAAACATCAATATTATAGTGACCAAGATATCGGATGGAACCGTTTAAACCAATGTATGCTTCATTCTTATTACGACCCTCCCTTTTTATTAACCTTTCATTGCCATACCATTTACGGCAATAAGAATACCGCTGTCTTAGGAAATTTGGGACGGTAAATACCATTTACTACACACCTCTTTGTAATTATATAAACATGCATGAAGAAATGGTGGATGATCAACAGTTCTTGAAATTGAAAAAGAAGTTGGTATGGTTTTATTGAAATTCCAATTTTGCAGCTAAAAGCTGATCCACTCTAATTTACATAGTCCTTTTTACATTTTCATTTTCCATTTTCCATTTTCCGTTTTGACTTTCAAATTTTCAGATGCAGCCAATATCAACCTCGTTTCTGGAATCACCAGGACATCGTTCAGTGGATGTCTGTTGTCGCTGGTGATCAACGACGTCGCCATCGACTTCCAGTACCATGAAGATCGACAAGGATACTCTGCAGGCTGCCCAAGAGAAATTCCTTAGAAAATCATTAAAAAGTAGGAAAATATTATAGTTAGAAATTTTAATTGAGTCTTATTATTCTTTATTTCATTGCTCCTTTCCCCTCATTTGTGTTAGAATATCTGTTTGACTCTAGAAAGTTATAACACTGAAATATGAATGGATCTTAATATAAAAACATCTTTTGATATTAGAAACATATTTGTAACTTTAAGTATTTCAATTCAATCAAGTCGATGATTCTTTTAGTATTCACTGCAGGCTGCCCTAGAGAAATTCCATAGAAAATCATAAAAATGAGGAAAAGATTTTGTTAGAATATATCTAAATGGCGTCATATTATTCTTGATTTCAATGCTTCTTTCCCTTCATTTGCCTTGAAATTTCTGTCTCTTTTATTAGAATAATCTATTTGTCTCTGGACTGTTAAACATTGAAATACAAAAAGCTCTTACATATCCTGAACATTTGACCTTTGATCTCAATACAACAAAAATTACCTCAAAGTTTTTGATTACATTTTGCAGCCTTTATCAGCTATGAACTTTCACAATCATACAAATAGCTCCTGATGAGAAATCATTATCTTTTGATATAAGAAACTTATTTGGAGTTTTGAGTATTTAAATTCAATCATTTTATTGATTCTGTCAGTGTTCTTTCAGTATTGTGAATCACCTTGACAAAGAAGAACTTGAATTTTCATGTCTAAAACCTTGATAAATTATGTCTTTCAAAATGATTAAATTAAAAAAATAGATGTCTATTTTAGAGGCTACATGTATTTCTATATTCTATGCTTATCAGTGTGCTGCACTGATAGTTCTACTAGGTTGTTATGTGGTTTCATGTACTTCATGTAAATGTTTTTATCATGAAAAGGCTGAACATTTAGATTACTTTCAGATTTGTATGTGAAGTTGAAGCAGTAGGTTAGGAACTGCCATTGAGATGATAAAGAGAATCTTTATTGAAATATCATGAGCGAGATACATGTATGCCAATATGCCTCCCTAACTTATAAAACATTTGAATGTACATGTAGGTCTTAGTATTGTCATGCTTAAGATATATGAATTCTATTAATACAATGCCTATTTATATTCAATCATGTAAATGATTCTTCCAGCTGCTATAGCTTGTCAACAATGGGAGATCTTATCTCCATGCTTGTTGTTACTGTTGGATTTAATGGCGCTCTTCAATCTAGACCGATTACCATGATAAATCTAGTAAGCTATTTATGCCATATGTGACCATAGCGGTTTGAGACGAGTTGGATTGTGTCTTGAGTAATTTTACTGAGCTTAGCTAGGAGATAGAGATGCACGGTTGCCACAGTCGTGAACAAAAAATCATTTAAGTTTATGGCCATTGAAAGTCAGCAAAAAGCCAGGGACTTCAGAAAATGTGTGAGAGGTCATGGATTAAATTTATGTCTGGGATTTCCAGTTCGTTGTGTCTTGTAACCGGTCTTTTAGTCAGTCTGTAGGTCCTGTCAATTGCTGCTTGGTATTTGCATATGCAGTGCATGATACAGAATATATGCTTTGTTGTTGAGCAAATGGCCCAGGCATCCAGAAATGCCAACCATTCTGGAATATTTATAAGAAATTTGACTGGCACAGGTCTTATTAATTTGTTAAAAAGCAATTTGATAAACTTAGGCTATTGGGAGGTGTTGTTCAAAGTTTCAATTGAACGCAACCTGCAGTTTATCGGAACGAGCCAATCAAAACCATTGTTTCATGCACGTCTTGTTATAAGTGCATATCATTCACGAATGAAAATGCGCGTTACAATTTGCAACTGATTTGCAGTAGATTTGCGATCAATTGCAACTTTTGAACAACACACCCTTAGAGAAGTTGACTCGGGAAAAGTATATTGTATTTTTGTAGCTGTTGTGTTATACACATTCTAACTTTGACATCATGCCTATTCCGGGACAGTTGGCATCTCTGCATTTCATTTGAGTATTGTATTCACCTTGACCGTGAAAACCTTGAATTTTATATTTCACATCTAAAACCTTGATAAATTATGTCTTTCATAAAAAACAGAGAATGTCTATTTTAGCTCTATTCCTATATTCTATGCTTCCGGTGTGCTGTGCTTGTCTTTTCATTATTTTACTGAATAAAGTATCTTTTTAGCAAACAGAGCAATTACATGATTTGATTTTTTTTTATATCATCAAATAGTCAAATATGTCACTTGTGAATACAACAAGATTTTGAAACAATTATGACATGGAATAACCTTGATCTTTAGAGTGGTTATCTTTTTTGTGACTCCATGGCTCGTATTCTGGTATCAGGTTTAACTTAAACTTGAGTCTAAATTTGTGGTTTAAGTATGGATAGCCTAAAGTGCCAAAACTTTATTTAAACTGTATAATTCTTATGTTAACTGCTCTCTTTGCCCATGCTCTAATAATGTAGAAAATTGTCTTCCCATACTTAAACCACTGATTTAAACTCTAGTTTAAGTTAAACCTGACATCAGGCCCATCAGTTTAGAAAACGATTTGTTTTTGTTGCTGGGAGAGGGTGGGCTAATTTGAAACAAAATTTGCAGTACATTACTAGATACAATATATGTGTGCTTGCTTGTCAAAATTGTTGCATGCTCTATTTTGTAAAAAAGAAATAAACTGTGAGTGAATGAGAATAGCAGTTTGAATGTACAGTTGATTTGCAGAACACAGGGCAAGTTTCTTGGGACATTCCCCAAATTCTTTTTATTGAATGGCATACCCTTCTGTTTATTTGCA
The DNA here is from genome assembly GCA_036244855.1 of Temnopleurus reevesii. Classification (NCBI taxonomy): domain Eukaryota; kingdom Metazoa; phylum Echinodermata; class Echinoidea; order Temnopleuroida; family Temnopleuridae; genus Temnopleurus; species Temnopleurus reevesii. Next base: position 14,064 of record BQKZ01003066.1, on the reverse strand, counting down.
GCAACAAAATATATTTTTGTTCAATTTGTCTATATCATTAACAAAGATACATGCATTTAACGTGTACATCATATCTGACAATTCCAGATCTTTGTATATACTTCCAGAATGATGCTCTAGATATAGAATTTTCAAGTTGATTATGAAAGTATACAGACTTTAAGATGATAAATGCAGCAACAAATAGAATAGTCTTTCATTCCCTGAACAATACTTGGGTTTTTGCAAAACTGTTAAGACTTATGTAAAATGTTTTCAATTAGTACCTCCCCAAATTTATTTGAAATGTTTCATCATGTATGCTGATGGACATGTTGAAGTGGATAATAAGGGAAAGTTGCCAAAGAGTAAGGTTAATTATGAAGACCATGATTAAGAGCCTGGAGCAATTAATGAAAGAGCAGGAAATCTAATTAGTCAATGTAATAATTCATGATTATGTTCAAATCTCGATAGTGTCGATTGTCAAGAAAAGGTTGCCTCTTGATTATGAAATAGAGGGTAAATTATTTGATTTGATTCATAGAAGTAGTCGGGCTTCAGGCAGAAACGTTGCATTATGTCCTCTATAATTTCTCTGCTAATTAATTCTCAAGTATATTTCATGGTCATTTACATAAAGAATAACTTCCCAAATCTGAAGTGTAAGGATAAAGGAAGCCTTTCAAGTCTAAAGTGCATTTCATATGTGAAATAATGAACTCTCAGTCTTTCATTGTCCTGGTATAGTGGTTCTGATTCTTGCCTTTGAACTAAAGGGTCCTGGTTTGACTTCCACCTATAGCATTATATTTCTTACAGCATGAAATTCCTCCTCATTATGTGAATGGGAATCTGGCAGGAATATTGATTCCTGCCAGATTTGTTAGCATATTATAGCTGCCGTGCTAAAGTCTATGTAACAATTTGATATTGATTGTAGAGCCCTTATATACTTCTTCTAAAGAAGCACTTTGTAAGAACTACATGTACATATTCATTTCTTGGTAATGGACCACTTTCCTCATTACTCAAATTTATTTATGATTGCCCCAAGACACACTGACTACACTGTACATGTGTGTGTCCAGCTATTGTCATTTATCCTGGGTCCATTGAAAAGTCAAACCATTGGTTTAACTGAAAATGTCTTAGACCTGAGTTAAGTCAGGGAATTATGAGGGATTCCCTGGTTAAGTTAAACCTCGCTAATGGAATACAGGAAAATGAGATTACAATATTCAGTATGTAATTTGCATACTTCAACATTGCTAGGTTGTACAAACAATATGACTTGCCTACTGTAGCAGCAATGTCATTACATACAGTCCACATTCCTTCAATTTGAAGTACAAATCATTGTCAGGTGAACAAATATTTTGCTATTATGTATTTGTCAGAGTAACATGCAGGAAATTTGACTATAATGGTACTTCGAGGAATTAAAACTTAGAAAATGTGAGCAGTCAGGAAAAACTAAACTTGATATAAATACATGTACATGACATACATTTCAGAGAAAGGATCCTTATGGACTATGAACTGAGAGTCAAAGTCAGTCATTGAACTAAGCTGAAGCTAGTGCTCTATTTTCATTAGATTACAGTGATTGTAATCATCCTTGGGTCATGACTGATGGGTAAAACCTGATATCTCAACAGAGCACTGTTATCTAGAAATGTAAGGTCCATGGTGGTACAATGCCAGTTATTGTCTGTTGATATTCCATTTCTATCGGAAAAAGAATATCAGAATATCAAACTTGCGATCAAGTCTGATCATCATAATGATTGATAGGTGAAACCTTGTGCTAATTTAAATCGTAGGCACTGTTCTGTCGTCTAGTTAACATGGTGTGACATGTGACACTGAAAAAAAAAAGAGTTGATTCTTTCTCCCCCCCCTCCGGAGGGGCCCTCCCTCCCCTGTTTCTCTTCTAAAATCACTATCCATTTCTTCTCTCTTTTTTTGTCTTCATATTGTACAAAATTTGTTAAAGCTGACTTACTCCATCAAATTATAGTGTATGCGTTGTCTCAAGATGATGACGATGATGATTACCTCTTGTGAAGCACCGGTCTCTGCCTCAGCTGGGCGCTCATGGCGCTCAATTACTCAAAATAATGTCTCACAGATTTTAAAGTCCTAATCAGCGCTATGGTTTATCTTTCATTTTCATCATAACAAAGAAACAATGAAACAGGGTTGTGTTTCACCAAGTTTAGCCTAAAAGGTATTATTTGACAATGACAAATCATTGTAAATCAGGTTAAAATGTTTAAATGATTCCAGTCATTTGGAAGGTCTTTCTTAATGTTAGGGACAACTTGGTGAACCACTCGTCAGGACAATTGCATCTTTCATGGAGAGAAAAATTGAACATACCCCCCCCCCCAAACAAACAAAAAAATAAATAAATAAAAAAAAATGAGCTCTATTTTGTTCATTATCACTGTTACTGTTACCATTTGAGTAATTTCTTGCCCAAGATCTCTAGATATTTGCAGGACAGATGCGCAATTCCACAGCTTTGCAATATCCGTGACACCGACTGTCAGTGAGTGCATGTCTTGAAAAAAATAATTCAAATTTAATATGTGTGTAACAGGAACCATTTATTTCATATTTATTCAATGAATAGTTTTCATGTAGTTCATTTTCAATGGGGCATAATTGACACAACACTTATGTGGCATTGCCAATTGATTTAAAAATCCATCAAACATTTCGCCCGTGTTTTCATGAAGTGACGGGAACCAGATGGTATTGTTACACGAAATGAGTTACAAATCCATTGAAATGTATCCTTCTATAGAATTAACACGTTGTACGATAGGATGCCTGTTATATTGGCGCAATATCGGGATTTCTTTGTCTCCATGCAACAATACCCTTTGGCTCCCGTCACTTCGTGAAAATACAGACAATTTTACTAGAGTAGCAGGCGATGCAATCATAGAATACAGTGTCATTGTAAATTTGACATGAATGTGTGAATGAATCTGGAAATTGATAAAGGAAATCAACTATCATCAAGAGATCTGGACCATGGTCATTAGTGCAAAATCTAAATCAGAAAAGGGTAGGTCCTAGATCTAGGTTAGGCTACAATGAATTTCACTTTAAATCTTCCTTTTGGTGACCTAGATATACTTATCGAATTTGTGGATGACATAGTTTTCCCCATCATGTGTCGTTTAACTCAAGTTGGTCACCTGGTATGAACAGGTTGTCTGTAAAGGCCGACTTACAACTAAGTTGCGTTTTTAGCCTGCATTAGCCCAACGTTTTTTAAATATTAAAATGCTCCATGAGCAAAAAGTACACGCTGATCAGACAGTAGACTGACCTTCGGCTTGCGCTCAAGAAGTATACGCCGGACGTCAGTATACATATAACCTGCGTCTTTGTGCTTCAGGGGGGAATTTTTAATTGTCAAAAACGCTGGGCCGATGCAGGCTAAAAATGCAAAGGTGCGAGTCTGCCTTTATAAAATTCAAGGTGCTAGATGATTCAGACCATGTTCATGTCCCCATATTACCGAGAAGGCAATAGTAATGGCATCTTTGAATACTCTAAAAAATCATTGATGAGAATATCAATTACTTGAACTATATAAAGAGAAAGAAGCCCTTGAGTGTGCCATGAATTTAAAATCGATTGGAGATGTTGAGAGAAATGAGATAGAAAATCAAACATGCCCCCCCCCCTGCCTGGGTCTCAAAATACGATAGTATATTGTTCTTGCAACGACCATCCTAATTTTTTTTCACATCAGGGCAATTCTACATGGGAAGAGCAAAAGCAGCATATTTTGAAATTTAACAAATTAAAAAATGTTCATTGCTCTCGATAGCTAAGAACTTAAATTATTAGAAAATTTAAAAGCCAATTCTTAGACTCTATCAGATTTTGCATACCGCATCAGCAGATTCCCATGATCTTATCCAGTGTAAAACTGTGAATGCAGGAAGGAACTATAAAAAATGGGAGTTGCATCGACAGATAAATGCAAAGAGCTGGCCTGTCACTATTAGTAAATGTTTAACAACTTTTGCCATGGTGATGATGATATATTGTTGTTATCGTTTATCAAAGAAACAATCATTTTTAATGTCTTCATCATCGTCACCATCATCATCATCATTATCATCATCATCAGCACCATCACTATCATCCCCATTATCGTCACCACCACCATCACTGCCATCATTGTCACCATCATCATCTTTACCATAATTATCATCGAAACTATCATCATTATCACCATCATCATCACCATTATCATCATCATCAACATCACCATCACCACCATAATCATCATCATCATCATCATTATCATCATCATTACCATAACTCTGTTTATCATCACCACCATTATCATCATCACCATTATCATCATTATCATCATCATCATCACCATCACTCTGTTTATCATCATCACCATTATCAATATCACCATCATCATCTTATCATCATAACTATCATCATTATTATCATTAATCATCACCATCATCGTCACCATTATCATCATCATCATCATCATCATCATCATCCTCACCATCATCATCATAACAATCAACATCAAAATGAAGAAAACAAGTAAGAACAGAGAAACATAAGAAAACTGACCAACGCATTTCATTTTCTAAAGAATATAATATACATTATACGCTCAAAACAACCATATTTACACTGGTACACTGTACATGTACCTTATTGACCAAACATGAAATATCAAATGCAATCCCTCAAGAGTATGACTTCATACTAACATATTTCCAGAGTCATAGCTTACACATCTGATTTCTTTCGTCATCAAGCGTATGAATAAAAGGTCTAAAATATATATTCTTTTCAATATAAATATCTTTTTTTGTCATAAAATGGTAAAAGTTTACTAACCAAAATTAGATTTAAATTATTTTTTTTCCTCTCAAAACTGGAGAGATAGGGCTCCATTTTATTTTCGTACAAAATTGAATACTACTAGAGGTGATTTTATTTTGAGTTGTATATGGAAATGCAATAATTTAGGATAAAAAATGAGAACATGAACGAATAAATGAAAGATATCAAAACATACATGTAATAAAGTAACTATTTTACTGATAATTTTGCAAAATGCATGCGGCCAAGTGGCATTAATTTGCATATTCAATAAAAAAAAAATATATAAAAATTGTCCTGTCAATATCCTCCAAAATGAATGTCAATGAATAAACCCTTTATAACATTCATTTCTTAAAAACAAAATCGCAGTAAATATAATTTTAGAGCAAAGACAAAGAGATAAAAAGCCACAGAAAATATTGATTTTGGACATACAGTCTACATAAATAACATACTGAACAATAAAATTGCAATATAATTTACAACATAACAAATACTTGTACCTCAACATAAAGTCATAAGAACAAAGAGTACCCTTGAAAGAAAAAAATAATCTACAATCAGAAACTAGGAACTTGGCAGCAATTCTAGATATCAAAACTATTGAAAAAAAAACTTTCAAAAATATCTACAACTACTTGGACACATCTAATTAAAAACTTGAATAATATACACAAATCGAAATGACCAAAAAATATTACACTTTATGGTATATTTAATCTTATATGAAGTACAATCAAAATTGGACTTCCAGGATTTTACAGGCAATCTCTGCAAAGATTTTACCGAAAGAAATGTAAAAAAAAAAAAAAGAATGAAAGAAATTTGACTGTGTTTAGATTTACTGAAATCATGCTATCATTTTATTTGGTTATTTTTCACCTAAATAGAAAGATCGACAGTTGTGCGTGTATCCTAGACTAGGACCCCTTTTACACTACCCCCAAACTC
>BQKZ01003065.1:58104-81970 GCA_036244855.1 Temnopleurus reevesii | reverse complement strand
GGGGGGGGGGGGGGTAAGAATAACATTCAAACATATTGAGTGTGAATGTATGGTGAATTATTTGGGGGATGAGTGTTAGGATTAAATATTCAAACATAATATATTCGAATGTTTTGTATGATTTCACGCTGGTATTTTTGTTTGTTTGTTTGTGACCAGTCCAAAGAAAAACCTTGTAATCTGTGTGAACTAAATGTGATGGAGAGAGAGAGAAAGAGAAGGATGGGGGTTTAAGAATAACATTAAAACATATTGAGTATGAATGTATGGTGAATTAGTTTTGCGCTCGTTTTTGGGATGAGTTTTAGGATTGAATATTCAAATATATTCAAATATTCAAATATATGATTTGATGCTGGTATCTTGGGTAAAAAAAAACATTCAAATGTGTGAATGCAAGTATTTGGATGCTGGTATTCTTTATTTGAGGATGTACAAGGACATTCAAAATATAATAGATCTATTAATACCTTTATTTGTATTATTTCATGTGTGTTTGTATTGGAAGAGTGCATCAAAAGGATATATTTTGCAAGCATTGTTTGATGTGCATTTGTTTTTGGCGGTGCAAGGCTCAACATATTATTGAAACGTACCACAGAATGGAATAGAAAATAATTCCATTTTGTAGACTCCAATCCAAACAAATAGGTTTTTAACGAAACATGTTTTGGATGTATTGTTTGATATATGTTTTTATCAAAGGGGATCAGGGTGAAAGGATAGGTCCACCCCCCCCCCCCCCCCCCCCCCCCCCCCCCCCCCCGAAAAAAAAGGGTTGTAGGCTCAAGTACGACTAAAAAAAATGCATCTGTCCATATAAAAAAATTCTAACATTTTTATTTTATTTCTTTATCTATGGAACAAATTCCTTGTACTGATAATGATTTATTTTGTTTTATCTCACATTTTATAATTTTACTGAAAATGACTTGATATTAATGATTCATAAACTAGTGACTGTTGTATAATTTCTATGATTGTAATAATTCAACAGATAGAAACAGAAGCCATATGCACACCACTATATTATTTTTATTTTAAAAGCAAGTCTATGATTGCTAATAACATGACACATAGCTTGTTGATGATATGATAATAATATGATGCTGATGTAACTATACAATTCCTGCATTTAGTGCTGAATGATAGAAAAATTAATTGTATTGGAATATATGTTTGCAATGTTTAATTGTAAAAACTTTGTTTTTACGTGTGTGAGCTATATAAATTTCCTTTCTGACAACAATAAAAGAAATTGCATTGTATCAAATTGTTCAAATTAGTAAAAAAAAAATACATGATTATGCCAACAAGTGTGTGAAGTAACACACTATGTGATGCCCAAATCATAATTCTTATTTTTATCATTATCATCATTCATTCTGATAATGCACTAGTAATATCATGCGGATGGAATGTCAGATTTTTCACAAAAAAATGTAGAGATCCTAAATTGTGTTTTTTTTCCAATCATATCTATTTGATATTTTGCCAAGGCTTTGCACTAAAGCATTTCATAGGTGGTATCCAAGTAAAAATTTAAGCTCCAAATATTCATACACCACCATCTATATTTGTTATAACTTCGTGGTGTAGTGGTTGTGACTCTCGTCTTTCAGGCAGAAGTCCGCGGTTAAAGTCCTACCTATGGCGTTAATTTTCTTCAGCAAGAAATTCATCCACACTGTGCTGCACTCAACCCAGGTGAAAAATGGGTACCTGGCAGGATTTTATTCCTTGGAATGCTTGAGCGCCTAACTGGCTTGCTCGGCAGTTATAGCCAGGGTAATAATATGGTACCAAGTATCAAGCGCAGTAGAGTATATGCGTATAGTGATTGTGCTATATAAATGGACCTATTATTATTTATAGACACATATTGCAATCAATTCTCCCAATCAGAAAGTATACAAAACTTTCCCAATGATCGTGCTATTAATTTTTTTCCAGGGTATATTCTTTAATGAAATGGTGCTGAGTCAACAGGGTTGCCCTTTTGAAGGGTTTTCGGCTCTGTTACTGAACTGGTTATGTAGCCTGTGGTATAGGGTGAATCACAATTTAGTGAAGTAGGTATCACGGGGCCTGCCCTAACCCAATTCTTCCTGTTTCTCTATATACCCCCTGCCCTCCAGGTATAACAGAGAAGTCCAATCATTCAGAATATTGAAGAATTCATGTGTCATGTTTAGCTGTTGTCATGGGATACCAGTTTCAAACAAACCACAAAAAGGTGCATGATGAGGGACAATGATGATGTAATGAATTTTTAGTGAACACTTTCCACCCCCCCCCCACCCCCCCCCCCCCTGCCAAAAAAAATATGCATGTGTGATCAAAATGATTTTAGGGGATATAGGAAATTTTCCTCTTTATATAATTTCAATGACAAATATGCACAAATGATTGATAAGTTAATTAAGTAGAATTTAACTTGATTTGGATTAGGAATGAAGTTCATTCAGGCATGTGCTCAATATGGATGTGGCTGATGTAAATTTGAAATGTGATGAACATGGTTTCCTCTATCTCAATCATACATGCACGTTACAAAAAATACAACATAAGTACATTATTTCTTGGCATTTCTGTCAAACACAAACGCAATATTATGTGATTCATAACCCTACCCTATCCAGGGAATTCTCCCCTCACAATTCCCTGGATAAAGGATCATGTATATTTATGAATTAAAATATCAATGACAATTAACAGAACAACTGGTGACCAGTTCATGTGCTAAAATATTGATAATGTATTAAATCATTATAACACCTGAGAACTTTTTTCAGACATTCATAAATTTTTCACAATTTAAACAGACATTGATCAGAAGGATGGATCAAGGTAGCGGTCCTTTCCAAAACATGGATGTGTTATAAATCATTTGGGGATGGACTATCCTTCAGTGGTTTTAACTCCTTTGCAAGAATGATTATGTCAAAGATGATCGTGTGACTCTTTGAAAGGGTGAAACCTTCCTATTTTCAATAGAATTGTCAACAAAATATATATTTATTCCATGTTGTACCTGCCTGGTAAATATAACTTTGGAAGGAAATAAAGGGTCCTAATAAGCTTGTTTTCCTTCATTTATTCACTTTACAAAATAATTGGGTACCCAATGGCATTTGTGAATGCATTTACTTGTCAGATGAAAAAAAAAGAAAAGAAGTGGACTTCCCATACCATAGTTGATGTTGATAAATTTGCATGAAAATATAGTCCCAAAGATAGCCCCCTCATAATTCTCATATGACCCCTTAATTGCACTTGTATAAGGTGTGAAAAAGGTAACAGAATGAGATATGACCAACGACAGCATTGCCCTACAGTTTGACACCTGGGATCCATACAAACAATTGTTTCACGGGATGTCAAGCATATGACAGCCCGCAGAGCAACTGACTGCATGTGATAATGAAATTTTGTCTTTAGGATATTACAGAGTGGCAGGAAATGATGAATGAATCATATATTCCACATTCTGTGGATTTGAATGTGACAAAAATCCATCTCACATGGAAAAAAATGTTCTGTGTTGTCAAGTAGCCCAGCCAGAAGTTGTAACATGCCTGGCAGATGATCAACAATTTCTTGTTTGTTTTCAGCAGAAAGATGTTAATGGAAAAGTAATACACACTAAATTTGAGTCACCATTTTTAAAAGTAGCATAAACTTAGGGTGGTCTGAAAAAAAAAAATTACCAGGACTTTTATTTTGCTTTATGGCTGACTTATGTGTGAGAATTAGGTTCCTCTGAAAAAAGTTTGAGTATTATTGAAGTTCCTCATTGAAAAAAAAATTGCTGACCCCTCTTCTTTTTATTTGTAGATTGATAACTCTTTGAGTGATCAATTCACAATCATAACTAAACTGAAATCACTTGGAGCTGCTGCCTTTTCTATGTTTCTAAAATATGAAAAGACATCACTTCAGTTTATGGCTATAAAGCATGAAGTTCCCAAATTTTGTTTAAGCTGCTGAATTTACATTTCTAATTGATTGCATGATGGTGATCCTTTAAATGCAAAGGCAAAAGTCACTTGCTCAAAGTTGTAACAACCTGGCACATCAATTTCTTTTATAGTTCACTCAACCTTTTAGTCATTTCCAGGATGAGTTGGTCACAACTAATCATACTTCTATTTGCACCTTACTCTAAATGAAAATACTTCTGAATAATGAAATTTCAAGCATGACAGTTGTTTTTACCTTTTTTAAGTGGATAAGAATGAAAAAATAAATACCCATAGCAGTTTCTTTAAAAAAAAGTAGAAAATATACATGTGTACTTATATGGTTCTACAATTACAATTACAACTTATGTATTACCAAACTACTGAACTTGTGGTGCTACTCGGTGAGCTTGACATCTGCACTTTTATTATTGTCGCTTAAGTTTCAGCACATAGGATGAACCACAAGTGGTGGTTTTGATGATAAAGTCATAAATATTTTTTCAGCAAAGTTGAAATGCAGAATATAGTTTTAGTCTGATCTTTGGTTTAATTGGTTATTGAAACATTGTCTAGACGTGTCATTAAATTTGTAAAATATTCAGCCCAATCATATTAGAAGACTCTTAAAATCAAGGGCTTATGGGGAAAAAAGTCCTTATTTGTATCTTGTCTGCATTGATTTCTGATCACAAAAAGAACAAATGTTTAGTTTCTATTGGTTTGGTTTGACTGGATAAAGAGACCCAACTTAACATAATTAAGGAAATAAATAGTTAAGAAAAATACTTTGAATTTCAAATTAATCACTATCAAACAGTAGCTTCACTTTCCATCACCTAAATCCTTAAATAATTATGGCTCTAAATAATTATGTCACAATGTCACAATTGTCAGACAGAAAAGTCTTCAGTCGTTCAGAAGATTATGTCTGATTATGAATGGTTGAGCCTTTTCAATGATTTGAAGTTGAATGTAAGTTGAAAAATTGATACACAAGAAATAAATGGGTAAATGGGGAGAGGAGTTAATTATTTTAAAAACAAAACTAATTAGGTATTTTTGATCTCGGTTGTGCAGCTTCTGCTTTTATTTTCTGTCAGATGCATGCCTGCACTTGACCTACAGCAGACCTGCTTCCTCATCCAACCCTAGCGCTCGGCGCCAGATATTCGCGGGTCGGCTGCCCAGCTGCGCTTCTCAACATTTACGAGTCATCACCTAAGCTTTATAAACCTTTCTTTTATGATGCTATTACTTTTAATTTCTACATTACCTATTCAATTCATAGAATGCGATCTCCTTGAAAATATAAAAATCTTTATCTTGTATTTTGGCGAAAATCATGCCTATCCAGCTCTCCGCCATTGACTCCCACACAAACTACTCCGATGCATGCAGCCATTTTAGTTCACGAACTTTCAGCCAATGACCATCGAGTATGCATGGTCAACGACCTTTTCAGAGGTGAACAAACTTTATATGTAAATTATACGATTGTAAACAAAGGTTTGTTTATATTTTGATCGCCATGGACTACATACAATACATTCACTAAACTTGATCTTTGCCTACATCTTTGAACATCAAACGAGTGTTAACTTTACACAATCATCATTGTTGATTGTTCTGTGTTGTAAATGTCCGGCGGAAGATGGAACGGCGACCAGTCGGCGACAAAAGACAAAAGTTCAACTTGCGGTTTGTAACATATTCAACAGATTTTGTGGCAAATCTCTTCAACGCGGGAAAATTGTAAATTTATTTATTTACTTGATAATGCTTTTTTTTGGGGGGGGGGGGGGTTGCTTTTACTTGTTACAACACAGTTATCAAACTCCATATTTTACATTAACTGTCTGGGCCTGGTTAAAAGAAAATGAGAAATGTTAAATTTGTGATGCCGGGCCATTAGTCCGCCTCGTTATGAAAATCATGTATAACTTTAAAGTTACAGTAAGCTGCTTCTGTTGTATGTTTGGGTAATTGTTTGTGAAATACTATATTAAGCAACTGATAGAAAATTATCTTTTTCTTGTATAATATCCTCGTTAGACAAGCCATTCTGTTTTTTCAGAAGATATAACGTCACATTGAAATATTTACAGTAAGAAATTGAAATTTTAGAATGCTGCAAAGAGTTGTATAATTTGATTAATGTGCTTGAAAATTACGAATTGCAATTAAAATACATGTACCTGTAAATGATAAACTTTTTGAAAGTAGAATGTTTTTTTTTAAGGAATTTTGATTTCTTTTAATGAATTTTTGTAAATGGTATTAGTCAAATTAATGATTCAAAGTCTATAATTGTAGAGAACATAATGGAATGACTTTTTTTGTGTTNCAAAGAATAAAATGCAAATTCAGTAACACCGGCCATTATGAGGCAATGCCGAAAGATGGAGCTGTTTAAAGCACTTATTCATCAATAATGTAGCTCCATATATAATTATTGCTTTTCTGTTCTAAGATCTTTTGTAAATATTATAAATTCATTTGATTCGTTCAATGAAAAAAAGATAATGAAGTCCCGTTGTTGCAGAACCGGCCTTCGAGACTTTGTGCACACATCTGACCAGTTTCCATCAACAAATTTCTTTTTGCTGTTGTTGTCCCGGTTGTCGGGTAAGTTACCCTCAGGCTGGCTATACATTTTCCGATATTGCGCCAACAATGGGCGGAAAAACTTCTTTAGAAATGTGCCATTCTTTAAATTCATTCATCATTTCATTGTTTCTAATCACAGAAAATGCAACAGAATCCATTTTCCCTCCTAAAGAGAATAACAAGCAAAAGCTACAAATTACAATCCGGGTTAATGGTAGTCTATACTTTGTGATAAAATTATGATCGTTTCATTTAATTTGTTTACTCTCTTTCCCCAAGAAAGAAAATCAACTTAATTTTTTCTATAGGCCTATGAGTATGACCCTTTCCTATGTGGCAAACACCTCATTTATATAGGAATATTGAGAAAAAAAAATATTAGTATAAAAATCATTGGAAAACTGAAATTTTCCCGGGTTGCATAATCCTTTGTAATTCAACAATAGATTTCATGTTCAGAGACATAGAACATGGAAGACAAAGGGATGGTCATTGAATGATAAATGGGCCAATTCCCCTGTGTTCTAATGACAAAATGATAATAATAATAATAATGATAATAATGATAAAACATTGATGATTTTTTTCCAAAAATAAATAATGGTCTGGGTGTTCCTGATTTTTTATAAAAAGTCCGTTTTTTTAAATACTTATGTTAAATTATCTTTTGTCCAGCATTTTATTTTCATATTTTAGAATCGTTATAGAATTAAAACCAAAATATCAAATGACTATAAATACTTCTAAAATGGTTAGATGAATTATATATCAGCAAGTCTCTCAGATTCTGGTATAATTGCGATATGGATATACATAAAGTGACATCATCATTTTCCCATTTAATGTTATATAAAGAATTAAATGATCTATATATTTGTTCCTACAAATGTCTAAAACAAAACCAAAAGTTGAAATACCCATCAACACAGTCTTTTGTACAATATCTTCTTTCTTGGATTTTAATTTTATCTCATATTTTGTCGTTTTGCCGACACCGCAATAGCCTTCTCGCCGGTCTCTAAATTGGTTACCCTCTAAATTCAGGAAGTTGTTGTAATACGAAACAAATAATGAAAATAAATCATTGCAGTGAAACAACAATGGAGGGAGACGCCGAAGAAGGATGGGGATTCCAATTTAAAGAAGAAATTGTATCATTACAAGAAATTTTGGAGGCTTTCGGCGCACCATTGAACGAGGAACAAGCCTGGGCGATTTGCTTTCAGTGTGGAAAGTTCCTAAATGACTTTGATAGCAGAGAAAGGAAGGTGTTTTTTGAAGGATCAACCGGCGTTCTCCTGAGCAAGGATGGAAATATTCGTCTAACAACAGAGGACCAGGATGAAGGTGTGTGTGTGTGGGATGAATGGTGGATTGTTGGTGATGGGGAGGGGATAAACAAATATAAACAAATATAAACAATCAATTTCTGGGCCAAATCATGAAATATATCTCATGTCAATGGCAATGCACAACTTTAGGTCCCCCTCATTTCTAGTACGACCTCATTCACTTTGAATTGAACGTATCGCTTTTAAATAATAGTCAGTGCATGCATACATGCAGCGATATCGTGGTTAAGTCCTAGTCTGCAAGAACAGACCCTTTGGTTTCGTTGTGCACAAACACAGAGAGTGATACAGGGTATACACTGTGTGTCTCATTGTGTGTCTCGTGCTCTCCCCCAAAGGATAGAGCAATGCTGTATGTGTGTGATGTAGTCACACAGCGCATGCCCTGTAATGGCTGTATCATGCTCTGCACTCACATACCGAAAGTCTCGGGTTTGTGCTCGCAAACTAGTTAAGTCCCTCCTCGCTTAGACTGCTCGCATTTCTTTACACACAAGTCAATGGAGGTGGATTGAGGTCCCCACCTGCCCACTGTGCGCTCTGAATAAAGTGATACTGTGCAAAGTGATCCATAAACTTGCATGTAAAGAAATGCGTGCACTGTCAGCGAGTGCGAGGAGGGACGTTAACTACGATATAACCCCTTTTGGTGTACTAAGTAAAATGGAGATGATCGAGGTCCCCATCGGCTGAGGAAATGAACGCTAATTTTATTCACACTTCATCCTTCAGAAACTTATGATAAACAGTTTGATTTTTAAAGAATGTTTTTGCTAAAGTAAAAAATCCTTTATTTTCAATGTACAGTATGGATAGAAATAAAGTTACCAGTGTCCCACCAAGTCCCATTAAAATGCATGCGTTTTGCATCTAGGCTCTGGTGGGACATGGTGGGAAACAATAAACTTCATTTCTGTCCATACTGTAGCAGGTAGGCCTATATCATCCGCCACCCCTTTTCCTGTTCTTGTATTACAGGGGAACCAACCCATGGAATTATCATGGTCTCATACTCTCATTGAATAAAAAAAAATCAGATGCAGAAACTGAAAATTTGAGCAGGATCGGACTATCCATTCGGACGAAATGAATTAGGAAATTCACATGGATATCACCATCCCTGCCACTGTACTGACGGGGAGCTGCATACTTGGCAACTTTGATTGAATCTGTTTAATACGTCATTTTTAGACAACTCCTCATGCATTCTGCTCTGTAAACCAAATCCTTCTTTTTTTCTTCTTTTTTTTTTAGAAAAGTTGACAAAACATCAATTTTTCCCCTGAGTATAGCATGCCTGGAATATATCAATTCTGCTTATTTTTTTTATAAGAAGTGTGTTAAACTGTGTTAACACTTTGATATTAATCCATTTCTAAAAAATGTATAAATATGTCCAACTTCTCCAAGTAAATTGAGAGTGAGTTGAGAGATCTCCAACGTTGACAGGGGTCGTGAGTACTTGAAATCTTATAAATTTTTATTGGATTGTCTAATTTCAATCAATTTTTAAAAATGTTTGTTCATCTGATTTTTTTTGTCATTCCGTGAGACTACTGTAATTTCAGGGGTTGGTTCCCCTTTAGACATACATGTATAGTGTAAAGTGTAATCTTCGATTTTATAGGTAATTGTATGTATGCATCCTATTTGTATTAAGTCACTTTATGCATGAAAATACATGTACATTAACATTTTACATGTTCATAGCCAAAGTAAAAGATTAGAAGGAGTGGATGGGGAAAACTCTCTTGCTAAAATTTTTATTGTGATCTTGGTGGATTGCCATTATTATATCTTTTATTGGTTTATTTGCTTACTTCTAAAGAATCTAGTGTATATTAATGCTTTCTTCTGTTCGAATTTTCATATCTAGTATTGTATTTTTTAATGATTCGGACACGAGCATCTCATCTATATCTCAAGTGGGATATTTGATGAAAATTGATATCCAAGGGAGTCCATGAAGTTTAATTATAGTTAAGATTGATACAAGATATTAGTATATAAAGTATCACATTTTAGTCTTGTTCGAATTTTTATTGAAATCATGAATAAAAATGAAAATGTGTTTTTGTTTGAATTAATAACATGAATTTGACAAAAATGTGTTTTATGTTATCATTTCACAGATCATACTACAGAGTCAGAAATCAGAGTAAGTGTGTTTTTATATTCTCTTTTAAAGGTATAGATTAGTAATGACCAGGATGCAGAAATTGATGTTAAATGAGCTGATGTATTCGCAAGTTGCTTTACATGCCTAAATATATCTATGTAGAATATTAGGAGTACATTTATGCTTACAATATTCTATGTATTTTACGTCGAACAGGTCAATACGCCATCGTTCCTGCGGTGTGCTAAGGGCTTTAGCGCGGGAGCGCGTCGGCCTGAAATTGGCGGTGCGATCGGTGGTATTGTCTGCGGGGTGTGGGTTCGCGTTCATTTTGTACGTGAAGCATGTTATGTGAGGAAGTACGACCGCACCAGGTTATTTTATTTTGCGATGATTAAGCCATTTCTAGGTCGATTTCATTCAAACAAACTATGAACATGCTCTAATTCACTATTGAAAAAATGCATTATGGTAATAATTTTACTGCAGCTCGCAAACTAGTTAAATATCTGAAGCTCCCTCCTCCCAAAACTAGTCTTTCCCTTTAAGTCTTTGGAATAGCCAGGTTCATCAATACATTTAGATGCAACTTTTAAGGGTACTCTATATACAAAGATTGTTCTTGACATCCGGAAATCTTTCCTGTTTGTATTCAAATTGGATTCTAAAATCAGCCATTGGCAAGAAACTTGCATAAATTTGAATCTATTCGTAATCCAACCAATTCAAAATAAGAATTCCTTTTTTTTAGTAGACATCCAATTTTTTTCACAGAAATTGGTTTTCATACCTGTAAACAAATTTAAATCGTTAAGAAAGAATCGACTGTGCTGGAGGTACATGTTATCTTAAGAAGAAAAAATAGTCTAAGGATCCTTACATTAGTTTGTTAAAAAAAAAGATATTTAAGGTACATGTTCATTGAAATGCCCACATTCTTTTCTTCAGTACAATATAACACATACAGTGTACATGTACTATACAGAATGGGACCATGAATTGATTGGCAATGCAAAGCCCACCTTGCTGTATTTTTGTAAGAGCTTTATTACTCGATGATTTCTTAAAATAGTTTTGCATATATTATTTACTTACAGTTTTTTAGTATTCAATACAAGTGAAAGTTTGTGAATATATTTTAATTACCATGCAGATCAAAGTCATCTGTTGCTTGGTTAATTATTAACATAACTTCAAAAAACTTTTTTATGTGGAATGTACAAGTAATTCGTGATACAACTAGGCACGAATATTACAAGTATACTAAACACTTTTTTTAGGTTCTAAACTCACTTGGAAGGACTATTTACGACGCTCTTGACTATGGCCTCCCAGAGGACGAAGAAAGAGAGCTCTCCCACCCCCTGGAGGAACTGATAGAGTTCATGACCTCTACGGACATCCCTTACAGCGACGATAACGCCAACGCTAACAACAATGTGCGTGTCGGTGTGACGGAGCTAGCGGATAGTTACAGTGTGGATGAGGGGATAGATGAAGAGGTTGATGAAGAAAGAGATGAACACAGAGGGGGAGATGGTGAGAAGGGAATGGATGGAGAGGAGGGGTCGTGGATCGTGCAACAGCTCTTGAAGGTAAGCAAGAAAGTAATGATTTGGGATTTTTCCCCTTAAGTGCCCATTTTACAGCACAGGATTTTGTCTTATTCCACAGGAAGGCTAATAATAATAATGATAATAATAATACTATTTATATAGTGCCAAATCCACTCAGTGGAGTCCTCAAGGCACATTTAAAGAGAAGAGTAAGAGTAACTTATATAGTGAACAGGTAAGTTTTTACAAGTCTTTTGAATGACAGTAAAACAGCTGTTGATGTCTTCAGGTACATGTAGGTTATTTGGGATTTTTTGTTGGCATTAAGATAGTCATCTGATAAGCACAGCTCTTTATGGGGCATGCACACATTCAGGCCGATCAAACTTAATTATCTTAAATTGGAACCCCAAACTATAAATTAATAAATTAATGTTTTCTTTAAAAAATGAATTTGTATTATTGATATTGCATAAATTAAACTTCAGAGTTCAAACGGAATGAGATGGTTATAATAACAATTATAATGATAAAATATTGATCAATAAATAGGTAGATAAATGAATTTTGTTGATGCGGTTTGGGAGTAGGGTGGAATCGGCCTTTTGGTGTAACTGCCCTATTACTCTGTTGAATTATTTGATTGCAATTTTAATTGTTGAAAAATAATTAAAATGTCTTCCATCTCAATGGATTGCTGCGTGTTATAGCAAAGTGATAAAGATGAGATTGTTTTGTGTAAGAGGCACATGGCTTGATGAACAATAAATTGCAGGAACATGTTTTTGGCTGAATATAAAAAAGGGAGAGAAAGGAGATTCAGATGATGATAATTTTTAAATATATTCAAGTATCATCGTGTCATGAAAACTTACGATTTTCATTTATAGGGGTTTTGGTTTTCATTCTTACATGTACATGTAGCCATGGGGTTAATTTCCATATGGAAAAAAGATATCCACACTGTGCAGCATTGAACCCTGGTGAGATGAAATGGCTCCTGGTAAAAAGATGTATTCTATTATTATTTTTTGTCAGATGTAAAATACTCTTTTTCCTGTTTTGTAAGGAATATTCGCTTTGTTCTTTTCATTTTTGTTCTAATCACCTCCCACAGCTGCCTCAACCCCGGTGAGGTAAAATGGCACCTGGTGGAAAGATTTATTTTATGGTATTTGTTAGATATGAATGACCTTTTTTTTCTTGTTTTGTAAGAAATATTTTGATCTTCTTTCTTTTCCAGCTGTGTTCTGATCACCTCCCACAACCCACAGCCGCCTCAACCCACTATCAAGCCGTGTGCAGAGCAGTTTTTGCGGAGTACCTAGATCTCGCCACTTTCCTGAATAAGATTACGGGCAGTAAAGAGGTATGCAAATCAAGATATTTTGTAACCTTTTATTTACAACCCAGAGTTGCTGGTATTGGAGGCATCCTCTAATTCGAAGACTGATTAATTTTAAAAGGTCAATTCACGACTTATAATTGAATGTACCAATGAAATGCCACATATTTCGTATGGGGTGTTGTTCAAAAGTTGCAATTGGTCGCAAGTTGCAGTTGATCGGAACGTGCCAATCAAAATCATTGTTTCAAGCACATCTTGTTAAATGCGCATGCCGTGCGCGAATGAACATGCGCGTAACAAGTTGCCAAGTTGCAGTTGATTTGCAGTTGATTTTGAACAGCATCCCCTAGACTTGATGGCCCGTATTCCGATAGCGAGGTTTAACGTAACCCAGGTCTAAGTCATTGTTCTTTAGACTCTTGGTTTAACTATTGAATAGCCCGGGTCTAAATAACAATGACTTAGTCCTGGGTTAAGTTAAACCTCGCTATCGGAATACGGGCCGCTGGGTTTGGGAATTTTGAACCATCCTCTACAGTAGTTAAAAGGCTTATTTAGTCATTACATGACTTTCGATTGAATGTATCAATGAAAACCTTACTTTTTTGTTCTGATAATGTTAATCTTGTGATTAAAAACTTGATGTAAAATTTACCATTTGAAAAGCTTATCCCAGCTATGACAGCCTTGTAATCTGGGCTTCTGTAGGAGCCTGTTGCCTAAGGAGGGTTAAGAGTTTACACATGTATGAAACAAATAATCTTGCAATTGTAGGTGATTGGCATGTGCCAATTGAAATTATAGCTTTCTACATTTTTTGTCAAAAGCGCTGACAGTGCTCGAATGTAATTGTGCATTGTAATTCACAACTGATTTGCATTTGATTTGCGATCAATTGCAACTTTGTAGCAACACCCCTTAATATGTTGTTATTTGTATGAATTTGCCCAGAAATATTTTGTTGTAAATTGTCAGTTTGGTATATAATTTTTCATATTTATTGCTCTGCAAAGCTTAAAGCAATAGACCAGTTTTGGGAGGAGGGTGCTTCAGACAATTAACTAGTTTGCGAGCTGCAGTAAAATTATTACCATAATGCAGTTTTTCAATAGTAAATTAGAGCATGTTCATAGTTTGTTTGAATGAAATCAACCTAAAAATGGCTTAATTATCGCAAAATAAAAAATCATGCTGCGGTCGTAACATGCTTCACGTACAAAATGAATTCGAACTCACGCACCGCAGACAATAACACCGATCGCACCGCCCATTTCAGGCCGACGCTCCCCCGTGCAAAAGCACTTAGCACACCGTAGGAATAATGGCTGATTGACGTGTTCGTGTTCGACGTGTTTAACATCACTTTCTGCATCCGGGTCATTACGAATCTATACCTTTAATTAATGATTTTTTTTAAAGATCTTGTTGGAAAGATGTTTATTAGCTTGGCTAATTTGTGCATTCTTGACATTTTATGCTCCTTTTCCAGATATTGAGAAATTTATCAGACCCTGGTGACACCTGTGATGGTAATGTAGAAGACCTTGAGCCAAGACAGTGGGTGAGTTTACACTGTACTGTTATTTTTATTCTGAGTACCTCACCCCACCCCCACTAAAAGAATACACCATGAAAAAGGCTACTCAAATAGGCGGGTTTACTTATATATTCAAATTTATGTGCGTTTAACGGAGTTACGCGGTATTCCATAGACCGGTTGATAACAATAAGACTACAATACTTGGAATCCAGTTTGCATACATTACTTTTTGCTATGTCGGGCAAGCCTCGGGCAAGCTTTTGGGTTGTCAAGAACAACCTTTGTGTTAGAGGTATGCATAAAATTTGCATCTATTAGTAAACCCGCCTATTGAAAAGGAAACCAATTTATGAATTGGAACGTTATTTTGCATAATTTGATGGGCTTGTGGAGAAAGTAAATCTTAAAAGGTATCCGTGACAAACCATGTGTTAAATTAGACAAAAAAAAATACTCTTGATTGATGATTGATGATTGATTGATAATTGATGATTGATGATATATTTTGTAGGTTGCAATTTGATGTACATGTTCAAATGGGCTTTTGTCTGGTGTAATATTTTCCATTATATTACACATACAATACAGTTAAAACTGTCTTAGCGGTCAACTGTCTAGAGCAGCCACCTGCCTAAAGTAGCCACCTTAATTGGTTCCTTCCAGTAAAAAATGTGTGGTATAAAACCTGTCTATAGAGATCACCTGTCTACAGTGGCCACGTTTTCTGTTTCCCCCTGGGTGGCCAGTATAGACAGATTTTTACTATACTTAGAATCCATCTGTACGATTTGTCAAAAGTTAATCATGTGATAAATTGTAGTCTTCCCATCCATTATTTGAGATGAAATTTGTTTTTAATCCTGTACGTGTAAGTGTTAAAAAGTTTGATGCCCCCACGTCTGTTATATAGTACTTTGTCCCATGTACAAATTTTAAAAATTTTGTCGCTGTAATTGATCTTCATAGTGAAGTGACAAAGTGGATCACTACGTTACATGGACTTTGCATGAAAAGTGGACCCAACCCCATGGAAATACCCATATGTCTTGGAGACAGACCTGGCGGCTCTGTTTTGAACACCTAAGCTGAAGAAAAATCTTATAACATAAGTTCTTCCAATGTAAAATGAGAATTTTAATCACCTTTGTTTTCTGATTGCTTACAGGCAAGGATATGGCTGAACGTGGTGCGTGATCTAAGGAATGGTGTGAAACTGAAGAAACTCTCAGAGGAAGAGAGACGGAGAGCCCCCATCGAATATGCCTTGACACCGTATGAAATGCTCATGGACGACATTAGGTCTCATCGTTACACACTACAAAAAGTTTTGGTGAGTTTAATTCATTAATATTCTATATCAATTTTCATTGAAAACACAAAGAGGAATCCAATAAATTGTGCATTTAAGCAAAACTTCACTTTTGTTTTTACAACCAAATCTATCATCAATTTTTGAGAAATTATCTGGTATAATCTGAACTTTTGTGAGATGAACACTGAAGGCAATGAAAGACAAAATTTGAAAATCAGTTTAACAAGTAATCATAATGATAAAAAATAATGATACATGCTATTTTTATAGCATGTGTATCTGCAGAGTGTTCAAGTACTTATTGTATATTTAACATCCGGGTTTTAGCCTGGTGTACAGCAGGGCATACAGCAAGCATTTCAAGGAATAAATGTTCCTGCCAGTCACCCATTTACCTCACCTAGGTTGAGTGCAGTACGATGTGAATGAATTTCTTGCTGAAGAAAATTAACGCTATGGACAGGTTTTACTTTGTGACCCTTGGGTTGACACGCGAGATTGATAACCTATAGCACGATGCTTACACACATCACATAATTTTATTGATGCAAAAATGACTGTAATATTATTCCCAGATGTAACATTGTATTCCAAATTTCACTTTGTTGTTCACTCTAGGTTGATGGCAGTATTCCTCCAAGGGTAAAGAAAGAAGCCCATGACATCATCCTAGATTTCATCCGCTCAAGACCTCCTCTCAGACCAGTAAGTATCTTAACATACTGAAAAAAAAAGTAATGGATGCAATTTATATAGCGCATGTATCCACTCTGCTGAGTGCTCAAGGAGCTTTTTATCATTATCACCCTGGCTTTAGCCCAGCGTACACAAGCGCACATGGCATTTCAAGGAATAAATATTCCTGACATGTACCTATTCACCTCTCGTGGGTTGAGTGCAGCACAATGTGGATGAATTTCTTGCTGAAGGAAATTAACGCCATTGGTGGGTCTCGAACCACTGACCTCTGCATGAAAGGTGAGAGTCAGAGCCACCACACCACGACGCTTCCATATTAAAGATATTGTTCAACATTTTTTTGGCGTAAAAAAATCTTAACTGCCAGATTCTAAATTATACCTGAATGGTTTATTGTGTACATAAATTAAGGTGTGATGATTTTACGCTTGGAAATTAACGTCTGGGGCTTAAAAAGAGTAAAATTAAAAATATCACCTACATAGGCACATTGTAAATATAATGGTTTCCCAAACGGAATGAATCAGAAGTTAATCTGAAGGGAGGATGCTCATGCAAAAAGAATTTACTAATTTGGAGATAATTTTGTTACAAAATATATTGATATTAATATTTCTTCAATTTGAAGGTGCCCCCAGATAAATTGAACCAGAAGCCGCTGAGAAGGGAGAGCGTACATGAGAAGATAATGAATGATATCCGGTCACAACCGGAACTCAGACCTGTACCCAGACCTATACTTGTGAAGGAAAAATCAGGTAAACAAATATTTGCTTAGTTTGTGATATGACCAATCTTAATTTTTGTATGATGGGAGGTCTAAAGTCTGTGCACCTAAACTTTCAGCTTGAAAAAAAAAAACCCATGAAGTCAATTGATATCCTATTCAATATTAATCTGATATTATCACAAATATCCAAAATATTATGTGTGAGAAATATCTCAGCAAAATCTGACCAGGAACAATGTCTCATTTCTGCAGTTCAAAATATTTGGGTCCCTTCTCTGCATCCCATTCACTTTACACGCGGTTGGAGATGTCTTGATTTCACCGAGCGCGAGAGTTACATCGCATATGTAAATGAGGCGCAGATGAGTAACCTGGCGCAGAGGAGGATACCCATACCATAGTGGAAAAATTTAGCCATAATCATTTTTGTTCACTATTTTGGGGATAGTCGCTTAAATGCTGGTAATACAGCAACTAAAATGTTGAGTTTTTCCTTGTAGGAAATATTTTTTTCTAGGATCCTAATCGAAAATCATTTTTTCTAGGATAGAAAGCTCTGACTCAAGCTCTTTTTGACTTAACCCTAAAACGGCCGGGGGGGGGGGGGGATTGAACCACCCCCCCCCTCGACATTTTCCGCGATAACGCCGCCGCGCGAATTTTTTTACTGCGCCGCTACATGAATTTTTACTTTGAAGCCTCCCGCAACTTTTGATACTATTTTCGCGAAAATCAGGCGTACCGTTACGACGCTACGCAACTTTTTATACATACACGCCGGACCAAAAATTGCTTAAATACGTGATTTTGTGTACAAAGTCAATGCAAATAGAGTGTGCTCACAATTTTCAGAAAGTTATGATTATCTTCACTTTCATGTCTCAAATCAATTTATTTTTAGCATAATTATGCTTCTATAATGTCCTGCAATAATTTGGGGTAAAAAAAATAACAAAAACAAAAGATCGAAAAACAAAGAAATACATAAGAAATTCACAAAACAAAGAAATACAGAAGAAATTAATGATGGTATCGGATTTTTTTTTCAAGAACATTGATAAGAATGCTGCAGAGAATATTTACACCAAAAATTATGATTATAGGAGCTTTATTTTCTACTTTAGAGCCAAACAATCATTCCATGCATAAATTTGCATAATTAATTGAAAAAAGGAAAATTTTCTATTTTTTTTTTTACAATTAGGTAAAGTTTACCATAGGTGACGTATGTGCGAATTTTTCGCGGCGATCGCGCGATCGGCGGCCGAATTCTCAAGGGGGGGTTGAATCAACCCCCCCTCGGCTATAGAAGACCCAAAAAAGCCCGGCTATATTAGGGTTAATAGAAAGTTCATGAATGATGATTTCTATGAATCATTTGATCAAATGTACAATCAGTGCCCCTGTGGCTATTGTTAATCTTGAATGATTTAGGAAAAGTGATAAAACAATATTGGAAAATTGTAATTGACTGATGTTATTATAGCATGTCTATGTTACTTTGTTTTTTTCAGCCCATACAGTACATGTATGATGGGAGCTCTAAAGTCTATGCCCCTGAAGTTTTAGCTATTACAAAGCATAACCATTAAAAATACATTCATTCATTTTTAATATAACAGTATGCATGAATGTAAAAATCTCTGTAACATATGACAAAGGACAATATCATTTTCAATGAGATATAAACTCTTCACATTTTTGCATTAAAAAAAGGATAGCATCCTTCTCTGCATCACAGTCACTGTACATACAGTTGATGAGATTCAGGGAAAAAAAAATTCATTTCATTGAGCGTGCAAGTTATAACTTGTATGTCGGTGCTTCACAAAGTTATGAA
Source organism: Temnopleurus reevesii (assembly GCA_036244855.1). Taxonomy (NCBI): domain Eukaryota; kingdom Metazoa; phylum Echinodermata; class Echinoidea; order Temnopleuroida; family Temnopleuridae; genus Temnopleurus; species Temnopleurus reevesii. The sequence continues at coordinate 62,902 of BQKZ01003065.1, read as the reverse complement.
AGACTTTCAGAACAAATTTATGCATGACTGTTATCAGTTCTTGGGCTGAATGATCAAGAATATTACGTGTATTACACTCGTTAACGTACTCCAGTCCAGTCTTTAAAGTCGTGCATGACTTTAAGAACAATCTGGTGAAACACTGCCCAGGTACAGAGAAGGATATTCACACCATACATGAAACTTAAGATGTGCTGATGGCACATTACTTTCCAATGGACTGGAATCATATCTAAAAAATGTACACTATTTCAAGTAAAATAAGTCATGAACTATTTTATCTTTTTCAGTACCAAGACTTGAGCCCAAGAGATGGCCTAGTTTTGTCTCTGATGATTCACTGGACGACGATTCGCCCCAGAAGAAGGTCTTGAAAGCCGAGTTTTCACTGGATTGGTCTGAAGAGGTAGGCTTTTGAAACATCAAACATTTCTATGAGTATAGTCGCCAGCCATAGACAAAAAAAGAAGTGGCCACTATAGAAGGGTTCTAGAATTTGGATTTTCATCTAATAAGAAGACGTTTAGCTATATTGAAAAATGGTTACTGTAGACAGACTGTGCACCACATATTTTTATCTTGTTGGAAGCAATACAAGTGGTTACTATGAATAGAATAAATAAAACAGAATAGATAAAAAGAATCATTGGCCCTGAAGGAGGCAGATGTAATCTGAAGAAGAAAAAGAAGTATCATGGTGTGATGGTTATGACCCTGTCGGGAGTATTGTGGTCAAATTAGCATTGAGTACCCAAATGGAAGCACCCTGCTGGAATGCTCCCATGGGAGTGGAAAATGTGCATAGATTGTATGCTTACATGCCTAAATCCAGTGAACAATGGTAGTAACAGCTCTTTCCTTCTGTAAGAATATTTGATTTTTTTTCAACTCTCAAAATATAGCGTAATATACAACCACTTCATGCTCATCTTAATCATAACTCTGAATTTATAATCTTTAAATGTTTCTATTTGCAGGAATCTGATTGTGAAACGAGCCAACAGGATTCCTATCCACGACCGAGAAGGTTCGAAGAAGGTGTACACGTGGGTTGGGATGCCAGAGATCTGGACGAGACAGACTACGATGGAGAAGACATCTTGGAACGAGCCATTCAGAAGATCATTGATGATGGAAAGCGTGTCGATCAGAGCTCTTTTCTTGACATCAGCCTACCCCCAGGTTCGTGTTTTATTGATAATTTTGATCTCAATTTTTTCTCACATTGATGAAACCAGAAGGAGATTTTTTTGTAGACGAGGCCTTCCACCACTTTCTGTTTTTGATCGAATATGCACAAGATATCTTACATCAAACTCAATCATTTTGTCTTCAAGACTTTGTGCATTATTTGTGTGAAAATTTTGTAGGAGTAATGTATCTAATTACTGGCCATTGTCAGAAGGTTCATTAAAACTGTGAAACATTTGCCAACTTTCATTACAAACAGTGATATTTCATTTTCTTGCCAATTGTATTGTGTTGACAATTTTAGTGCATTTTTCACCTGAATGGAAAAATTTCCTGCATCAATTGAAGATTTGCTCTTTTCAGTTTTTACAGAGCATGCAGTGATTTTGGAGAACATGGGCTATGGCTGCATGCTCTTTCATTTTATTCATTTTCCAATGTACAGATGTAGCCTCAGCATATTATGTGATAAGGGAAATCACTTATTATTCTTTTTTTTTCACCTCTGTCTTTCCATGAAGCCATGATACCAGAAGACACATTAATCAACAGCAGATCATCTGTGTCACCGAGATCAAGTTTGAGGAGATATTGGACGAAATAGGGCTTCAACCTAATTATTATTTTATTTTATGAGTTTTCAAAAGATTGTTTTATACATTGTGTTCTTTTTTCAAGCAGCCATGATCTCGACACCAGTACATTAACCAACAGGAGATCGACTGTGTCAAGCTTCGATGAGATCCAGTTAGATGTGATCTGGGTGGGAATAAGGCTTCATCCTCATCATTATTTAAAATTATTTGAGTTTTTGAAATGTTTCTTTTTTTTCAAACAGCCATGATTTCAACTCCAGAAGACACATTAACCAACAGCAGATCAACTGTGTCAAGCTTCGATGAGATCAAATCTGATGAGATTCCACTAGATGCTCCTAGAAGGCACAGTATTGGTCCATGTCAATCATTCAAGGTAAGTCTTGATTCAGTCGCCAATATTTGTAGTATCGTTTTTGGATTTGGAAAGGATCTCATTTAATTGGATGATAGATTCTCTTGCACCAATCAGGGTATACCTACATGTAGGAAATTGTGTTTTAGAGCACGGCTCTATTAGAATTATAGAATTATTTAAAGGTGGGGCATCTGACCAAAAATGGCATAAATTTTTATTAAATTACAAGCGATGTCAACGCTTTCCCCACGCCAGGGTTTTGTACCAGGTTTAGACCATGGGTTAAAATTAACCACCTTTATGAATTCAGACCATTGTGTTTACTTGCATGTGCAAATTTGTTTATAATTATTCGGAAATGATTTGTCTTAATTGATAAATTTTAACCCAAGAACTTAAATTACCTACCTGAAACTGATGTATCTTGTGTATCTCTGTTGAATTATGATAATTTTGTTATTCTGTAGACTTCGGGGAAGATGTTTCCGAGTGTGGACTGCTTGTCACTGACTGTCGAGGAGGTCATTCACTTTCGGAGCGTATTGATAAAAGCAGAGATCGAGGACCTCAGGGTTGACTGTAAACTCCATGTTGTACCAAGCTTCTATTTTGTGCAAGATTATTTTAATTATTGTCATTTCTATCTTTTTAAAGACGTCAGGGAAATTGTATCCGAGTATGGATTGCCTTTCACTCACTGTCGAAGAGGTCATTCACATCCGGAGTGTATACGAAAAAGCAGAGATGTAAAATATAGAGGATTATTGTAAACTCCATGTAGTATCAAGCTTCTATTTTGAGCAAGATAATTTTAATAATTATAATTTTTATGTTCTTATTTTTTCAAAGACGTCTGGGAAGATGTATCCGAGTATGGACTGCCTATCACTGACCGTTGAAGAGGTCATTCACATCCGGAGTGTATTGATAAAAGCAGAGATTGAGAACCTAAGGGTTAATCCCAAACTTCACAAAGATGTGCTCCAAGACAAGGTGAGATGGTGGTTTAGTAAAAAACAATTTGTCATATGTCATGACACGTGACCAAAACTCATGTATCATGAAAAAAGCTGTACTGTAATTTATGAGAAAAAAATTAAATCATTATCATTGAAATATTCTGAATTTTCTTATTTCTTGTTGGATTTGCTTCAAACTTTTTTCGATTTGTTCGTCTGGTTTTTCTGGAGCAAATGCAGTCTTTAATGTAAGATTACATTAAACTGTACTCTCATTGAAATTCAATTTTCCAAATTAATGACTAAGTATTAGGTCTTTCTTTCACTTCCTTTGGAAAACAATTGGTTTAGCTGATTTGCTATTTTCATTCTAACTTTTAGTCTGATTCATGTTCTGTAATGATTAGCGCTTCTGCAGGAATAATTCATCTCATTTTATTTCTCAAGCAATGCTGCCTATGGGTTGGAATAATTTGTGTGCCATGTAAATCATAATATTAAATAGAATATTACAGTTATGGAGAGAGATCAGTCTATTAATTTGAATTTATCTTCAACTTTCCTCATAATTCATGGATTTTTATTTTCAATGCAAAACTTTTGATTCAGTTGTTTATATAGATAACTTATACTCTTTCAAATTACCAGTGCTGAAACTAACATTGTTTAAAAGATGATCACGTATATTGGATTTTGCCCGCGTCCATTGGATATCACTTTTCTCTTTTAAATGTATCATAGTGATAATGCATTGTAGAAATAGTAGTATCTATATTTTATGTCTGTAAATTACATTTTTATCAAATTTCTTTGCATCACAGGTCTGTTTCTCATGTAAAAAGAGGTTCTCTATCTTCAAGAAGAAGTTCAAATGCAGATTGTGTAAAAAGTGAGTATCTGCTTTTATATTGCATTCAATGAAATGAATGATAGGGAGAGGAAAAGGGAAATAGAATGAGAAGAAAATGAAAGAAATAAGAGAAGGAGACAAAAAGGAGAAGGCAATAAGAAGGACAGAATGAGAAGAGCAAAGGGAGGAGTATTAGAAGGAGAAGAATAAAAGAAAGAGAATGAGGATTGAGAATGAGAACAAGAAGAATGGTTGTATAACACTTTGCGATATATGGATCAACATGCCAGACACCAGAGTAAAGATTGCTGAATTACAAAGATTGGTAGATTCAGAGTGCTAGAATGAGGACAATGAGAAGATACGTAATGAGTTACTAAATTCAATCTTTAAAGATCGCTAGGGTTTTATTTTTGTGAATTTCATGACCATGAATTAGCTAAAATATTACTCAACACGTTAAAATGATAGCTAATTTGGGAAAAGGTCTGACATTTAGTGAATTCGCAAAAATGTATGTTTCCTAAAATATTGGTTTTTACAGTACAAGACTTTGGTATAAGATCTTGAAGATCAAGGCCAAAAGTTTTGTAAATCGCAATGTCTCTTCTCATCTCCTGGTTTTACCTTCTGAGTTTGAGCATTTTGTGGACTATCGTTTTTCTTAATTTACTTTGCCGTAAATTCAGGAAAGCAGAACCGGGGTATGGTATCGTACATGCAAAGAAAATTATTCACATTTCCAATTTTTGTTCAGGTTGATTTGCAGTGTATGCTGTGTGAAGATGTACATTCCAAAGGAGGATTTCCTTCACATTCCTGTCGATTCTCTCAGCCCTAACAG